>OVAN01002146.1:0-35265 GCA_900406275.1 Anastatica hierochuntica | reverse complement strand
CAAACTTTTGCTAGGTTATTGAATCGCAGTTTACTCGCAAATATACAGTCGCATATTACTCGCAAATTTGCGAGTAATTTGCGAGTAAAATTGTTACTCGCAAATTTGCGAGTAACTTGCGACTGAAAATCATTTGCNAGTGATTTGCGAGTAAAACCTTCCTCGCAAATCGACATGTTTCTTGTAGTGGAAACTTCCAGCTTATAATCTTCACGGGTGAGCCGGATGTTTCGGGAGAGCCACCATCCCTTGGTTTGTATTCTTGGAGGACACGATGTCCTTAGTGCCTCCCTTAGTCTTTGTGACCACCTTCTTCATTCCTAAAAAGTGAGATGAGTTCATATTAGAAACCATAGAAATTTTAACATATTTTCCACGAGTATCCAAACGCTTTTTAGGCGATACCATTAACATCATATTCATCTTCCTAATATTGATTCCTTTTATTTTCCCAGGACTCTTACTACACCTACCCCTTGATGATTTCCTAGGATTCAGATTAATATCTTTAATATTCTGAGTAAGAACCTCAACAATCGAGATAAACTTGGAGACAGAAGAAGAGGTACCTGGTTCAATAGAGTTCGATGACCCCCTGTCTCACGAACTATGACCATACGGTTTCGATTTTCATCATCACCAGAGACCATTTCCTTGTGAATAATTTCCTCTGCCAACATAACCTCATTGTTCACCAATTCCTCATTAACCAATAACTCCCCTTCTTGATCAGCACTCTTTGCCTCTGTCCCAGCTTCTCCCAGAACATCATCATCCACGAACTCACCATCCTCAACCAACAGGTCATCCGAATCAACATGACTAGAAGACATGAGACAATTATCATTAGTAATCGCATTATCCACAGCTATGTCTATAGCTTTACCTTTGCCTTTGTCACTTTAAGGGTTTTGAAAATCCACAGTAACCGCATTACATCCCTGGTGGTTAGCTTCGACAAAATACAGTGGCTTTGGCCACTTCAGATGATGTTGACTTAACACCGATGATGAACTCCCATTCCTTGGATGAACATCTTTGTAATGTTGTCGAGTGTTCCCATGCTTATAACTTTGTGCCGATAGACCCGAGCATCCCCAACATCCCCTCTTTTCAACACTTTTTCTGCGTAAGAATCCTTTCCTCGACCTGTTCCCTCTCTGCTTTCGTTATGTCTCCCCTCACATCCTTGTGAATCCTGACCCAAACTATCCACTAACTCCCTTTCCGGGGCCTTTTTAATCGGTAGTCTGCGATTTTCGCCTCTGTTTAAACCTTCACGTGACCGGTTTTCAACTTCACCACCATGGTGAGATACCTCCTGATTCTCCACAAGAGTCACCTTCAGCTCTGGACACACCTTAACATCATGAGTTAACAGATGACAGCGCATGCAATAGCCCATTAACTTGTCATACTTTAATCCAACAATGATTTCCTCACCATGTTCGAAGGGCACCACAGTTTGGAAGTTGATTGGCTTAAAGCCATCCACTATCACTTTTACACTACCCGAATCCTCATCGATCTCCCCTACCATCCCAATAGCCGTGCCCACTGCTCGATCGTTTCCAGCTCCCATAGATGCATCGGAATGTCTTCTACTTTAACCCAAAAAGTAATGACCGAGGGATACAATGGTAGAACCACAGGTTCCTATTTAACCAGAGAGACCATCCAATCGTCGAAGTGGTATGGACCATAGGTTAAAACATCTAAGATATCCCTCTCAGATTGGAAGTTGAATTGAAATTTCCCATTACCCAGGTCACCACCTTCCACCTTGCCTTATAGCTTCCAAATCTTTGGCAGATTGACTAGAAGACTGTCCATCCTTTGGACATCCGGGTTCATCAACCTTCCAATCATTGTCATTGCAAATTGCTGGACTCGACGAGCAATACGTGTTGTTGACAGTTTCACAGCCTTAGTTCGAACAAAATTCTTCCCTTTGTTAGCCATCAATTGAGCCATATTATGACCAAGCTTAAAGTTCCAGAAGACAGACCCTCTAGAGTAAAAAACTCGATAGATATACCTTTGCTGATCTCGCAAGGCCAGTAGAAAACCAATGGAAATAGATGACTTAACCTCAAAATCCACTCCTCTATATATATTAAAGATTCTCAGTAGAGAAAACAGGGATCGAGAA
The DNA here is from genome assembly GCA_900406275.1 of Anastatica hierochuntica. Taxonomy (NCBI): domain Eukaryota; kingdom Viridiplantae; phylum Streptophyta; class Magnoliopsida; order Brassicales; family Brassicaceae; genus Anastatica; species Anastatica hierochuntica. The sequence continues at coordinate 33,113 of OVAN01002146.1, read as the reverse complement.
TTGATCCTTAAAATTCAGAGCATTAACTTTACGTGTATTTGTCTCCCTCTCTATTGAAAATCTTTTCCATTACTAACACCAAAACTTGTCAAAAACTGAAAATCCGATCGGGATATTGATTCTACCAGTAACCAATTTCCTAACCTCCTTTCACCTTTAAATGTCTCCAAAGATTTATCCTCCTGTGATACCCCCAAATAACTAAAGTTATCTCCCCTAATTCTTGAGAATCCCACACTATCATCACCATTAAAAGCACGAATCAAACATGATACTTTTTTCCAAAACCAGTGACCATCGACACACTTCTCTTCCTATCGATTCTCCATGAATTAAGTAAGCCCTATACTACCATAGCTCCCCTGATGCTCAAACAGTTGGACCCTTATCCAAAACCCAAGCTTTCCCAGTTGACTCTGGCTCCGAGATACAAATCCCCGTTGCAACCACATTTTCCATCGCAAAAGCCAAACCTCACTGAGCCCTCGGGTGGCTAATCTCGTGACCACAGCTAAACCCTCCCGTAGACAGCTCTTCCGACACACTGAAATCGCGCCCGCGGCAATTTCCGTAAGGATCCTCCAAACGCAAGCCCTTCCTCGAGCTCAATTCTCCCAAACTCCCCAATCTGGATAGCCATGGGTACAAAGAGATTTTGTCTCCATGAATCTCCGAAAGCACTGATGGTACACGTCGATCCCCTGAATCAGGGAGACTTTCTTCCACCTTCCTATCGAGATTATGGGAGGAGATCCTTGTCCAATCTAAACCAGAACATCACCTTTAAAAATTCGATCCTCTCTGAATTCCTCTTCTCCACCACAAATCCACCCTCGATCCGATTGTAACCTCATGCCCATTCACCGCCGAGCTAGTGTAGATCTAGGTTCAAAATCGCTATCGCCATCGCCATCTTCAAAAATTATTTATTGATCAATTCTTGATAAGATATTTCATCGAATATTTTTTAAAACTTATTATAGCTATTTCCACCCGTTTGCAACGATCAAATCATGTTTCAAAATGTGTGTTTTTTTTAAATTTAAATTGGTCAAAAAATTTCAATAATTTCTGACTTTAATTTATGGTTAAAAATGGACTTGATTTCTGACCGAATTACGACTATTTTTTATTACCATTGTAAACAAACAAGAAACAGTCATAAAATTACTGATCAATTTCTGACCAAAATTTTATTGGTAAAAAAATTTTCGACAATTTTCCAAACATTGTCTATAAATACTACCCTAGGAAGAATGAGTTTCACACATAAATTTGTAACATCTTTTTATACTATCCTAAGAAAAAAATGTCAAACACTTTTTATACGTATCGTCCGTGTATGTATAGGCAACGGGATCCTCCGACGGATGAAACTACGACAGAATTTCAAGAAAGCCTTCAAGATTTTATGCAATTCGCATCAAATCAGTCAATTACTCTTGAAAGTGGTAAAATGTTTTGCCCTTGTATTCGATGCAATAACAATATTATACATATAATATTGCTATTTTATTTATCTTATAAATAAAATCACCAAAACCCATAATTCATGTATACATGACGAAATAAAGTCAAAGGAATATACTCTATAGTCGTAATGAGAAACTCTAATGACATCCATATAACCTTTTTGTAAAGTTCTCATAGCGGGTCAGTCCGATATTGCATTCTCCAACACATATACTATGTGATTGACCTTAATACAACATATCAATTACTCCACGAAACTTAGCCATCAACCACCTCACATACTAGTCATTTGTAATTATTAATGTCCCCGTGAATAACTTGACTATGGACCTCAATAATTTATGTCATCTCTCACTTATACCGTTTCAAAATCAAGTCACTTACTTGATGACCTATAAGAATGATAAAAATTATTTTGAGACTATTATTTAAGTATCCTATATTTAAATAATACATGAAACATATTTCATTACTTCAAACATAGAAAATTCTATGCTTACCTGAAAATCAATTCCAGAAACAAAGCTCCCACTAAACCCAAGATCATATGTTTTAGAATCTAATATGACTTTCATACTTAGATCACTTAAGGGGTTTATTAGAAAACCGTAAACTCTTACTCCACTAGACCTTAGAGATTATCTTTTCTTAGAAAAGAATTCGTCCAAGTAACAAAAAATTTGTTCTTTACTTCATCATTGAATTCCTTGAACATATTCAAAGGATCAGGTAAATGAATTATCATATAAACATAAACATACACACTAAATTCATCAGTAAATGTAATGAAGTAGTAACTTTATTTGGCTTTTAAAATATTTAGTTCTCATACTTCTCTATGTACAAGATCTAACAAATCATTGGCTCTTTCACTGATCTTAGTAATAGAGCGTTAGTCATTTTCTTAGTAAACTAAGACCACATAACTTATTAGATTCTAAATCAAACGAGTGTAGATAATATATCGCTATGAACTTTCCAAATGTCTCATTTACATGGTCTAAATGAAAAAACCAAAATAAAACTCAGATTTCAGTCATAACACTTACTATCTTTGTTTAAATGTTATAGATCAACATACCCTATCTTTTGAACATAAATCTCATTCTCTAATGAGACTAACATAAATTATTTATCACAATAAAATTAAAATTTGTTTTATTAAAATATCAAATTCTTTCAAATCCAAATATATTGAAACTAATAGCCTTGTCCAAAATAAATTTATAACAGAAAACCCTTTAATTCTAAAGCCAAATTTGTGGAAAAATAAAATATTCCTACAAGTAATCTAACAACTCTTGCTCAATCCTCATGGGTAGGACCATTTTATTCTTTCTTCACAACTCTACTTCTGTTGGTGTTCTACACAATTTCATAAATGTGAGTACCTCAACCGGTATCCAATACCCAAAGAGTAGAGTTAAATTTAGTAACATTTAGTTCTATAACATTTTTATACCTGGAGAAGAAGCTTCAGAACTCTTGTTTTTCAGCTCCTTCAAATACTTCTTGCAGTTTCTCTTCCAATGTCCAGTACCATTACAATAATGGCACTTGTCATAATCAGAAGGGTCAAGCTTAGACTTTTGAAAATGTCTAGATTTGTCAGAATTCTCAATTCAACTCGTCTAACCATATCTTTTGTCTTCACCATGTTTTTTAAACTTCTTACCTCTTTGTACCATCAGGACATTAGGATTATCTTTCTTGATGTTTAGCTCAACAGCTTTAAGCATCCCATGCAATTTAGACAGAGTCTTTGTCAAGTTATTCATGTTATAGTTCATAACAAATTGATCGTAACTTGACTTCAATGATTGTGGAATTATGTCAGTAGCCAACTCTTGACTCATAGGGTAATCCAGTTATGCCAAGTTATCGATATAACCTATCATCTTTATGACATGCAGGCTAGTTGGACTGTCATGTGACAACTTTCATTCAATGAGAGACTTAACAATTTTGTATCTCTCAGTTTGTCCTTGTTCATGAAACATCTCTTTCAGGCTAGCTATCATGTCTACCGGTGACTCCATGTTCTCAAAATGCTTATGAAAGTCTGAGCTCATGGTAGCCAACATAAGACAACATACATCAACCCTATCACTAACATGCTTGTCCGAAGCATTCCTTTTTGCATGAGAAATATTTGACTTCGGATTTTTCAGGAAGCTCCATTTCGAGGACATATTCCTTCTTTTCTTGTTTGAGAAAAATTCTAAGGTTATAGTACCATTCAAAAAAATTTGATCCCTTCAATATTTTCTTCTCAAGGACATACCGAAGCGACAAGGCATTGTGGGAGTTTGACATAACTTTCCGAAAAGAACAAGAAAATATAAATTGATTTTTAGGAATTTTACGCATTCTCAACAATTAAGAATACTCTCATTACACTCAAAACAACTTTTTTCTCAAACTGAGTATAATGAACCAAGATCCATATTTCACATGAATTCGAGTGAGCTTTGCCTCATTGCCTGAATGCAAGCTATTTAGGTAAACAACCACATTGCTAATTATATCTAATATAACCCTTGGTTGTGGATGACATCTTATTTCTAATCCAACCTTATGTCTCTAAACCCAAATCTGTTTTGATAGCTTAGTCATGTGAATCAATCTCTTTTCATATAGTAACCATTACCATTTGCCTTACTCATATAATTGCGAACACTCTGCTTGGCACGCCCATTACACAATGAAACAAGCCTTGACATGTGACAAAAATGGGGAAAACATCAAAATACTTGATATTATTTGAGGAACTTAATTTTAATCCAATTTATATTTTAAAATTTTTATTTAATATAAATTATTAAGTTTAATCAATACATATCTAATATACATATTTAATTAGATTATAAATAATTAATTAATTTTTAATCAAATTAAAATTAACATTTATTTTTTATTATAAAAAGTTAACATTTATTTATATAATTAATTTTAATGAACTCTGATATCCTAATCTCACTAGGATTAGAATTAAAACATTAAAGTTACAAGAAATTTTTAAAATTGCCAAGAAAAATATCTGACGAATAATTTTCACCGAAACCAAAAACCAGTGGTTTGGCTAAGACAAGAACCTATTGGATTTCTTTAAAACTATATCGATTATCATTTTTAATTTATACTAATTCAATCTTATATTTAAAAATTGTATCTAATATAAATTAATAAATATGACTCGTACATATTTTATATGTATAGTTAAATGGATTATAATTAATTAAATGAATTTCAATCATATCAAAATTATTAATTATTTTTATAGTCATTGTTTAGGGGTTTTTTGGATGATTCTTCAAAGAAGAGAGAACAAGAACAAAAGATGTAAAGCGATTCTTTATTGCGATTACAATGAGTGAATAAGTCTTAAAGTTTCAGATATTTGAATTAGGGTTCTTTCGTTAGTATTTACAGATATCCGAATAAAGGTGTTTTCATATTCTTTTGGGAAAATATGGAGATTTTCTTGATTCGAGTCTATCTTTAACTAAATGAAGATTTGCATTATTCAATTGAGACAGTTGTCCTTATCTCTTGGACAGTAATGCTTATCCACTAAGCTCATAGTCTTGCTTTAGTGAACTTCTCCAAGTCCTAGGCATTTTGTCTTTCTCGACTAATCACCCTTAGCTCATTATCCTTTCATACTTCTCTCAGATCACTCTTGGATTCCCAATCACTTTTTGATCCTTAGTAATTTTTCACTTTTCACTTCTCGATCTTCGATACTTCTCGATCCTTTGATACATTCTTCGAATCTACCTTGACCCTTGCTACCACCTTTAGGTCCTTCTGATCTGTTCAACATTTACCGTAACATCTTGGCAACTCACCGATTCCCACAAATATTTCCACTTACACGTATTTGTAGACTCACAAGGTCCCCCCGATGACCACATTTGTGTGTCAATCTCCCATAGCATATCATTGTTGTTAGATGAGATGTCTTGGCAGACTCACAAGGTTCCCCCGATTACCACATTTGCATGTCAATCTCCCATAGCATATCATTGTTGTTAGATGAGAAATTATACTACCTAAAACACATTGTGATGCACCTTTGATAAGGATTTGATCGATTTTGAATGATAAACTCGCTGAAACAAGAGGATACTTTCTGTTTTTATTTTTCTATGGTTTCTGCGAAAAGATGGAGGTATTTTCAGTGAGTTTATGAAGGATAGAAGCCTTTAGATCAGGTGAATGAACTCCTTTTAAGATCTTAAAGACAAGATGCTTGTTAGAGAATGAACTCTGTAAGTAACGAAGTTTGTTCGACTTGAACAAGGGATTCACGGCTTTGTGAAGAAAAAGGATTTTTGATTAAACGATGAATGAATCTAAAGGTCTGCAGAACAAAATTTAAATAGAAAACTAATTAGGGTTGTCGAAATTTCTAACCTACACAAATCCATAATTTCGACAACACCAAACCAAAAATAAACCCAAATTAACTTAAAATAAAAACCTTTAAATTGTTTCTAAACCAGACCCAAAAACAAACAAGACTTTAATTAAAATCTGAGTCTAAAACTGAACCATAAAAACCGAAAAGTTAATTGTTTTGGTCGCAGCTTGGTTTAGCTCCTGAATTGAATTCGAACTTGGTATAGAGTGAACCAACGTTTGAATTTGATTCTGCAGCCTCCTAGTCGTGATCTCGTAATTGGACCCTTAGACAATTCGATGGGATCTTGATCTGCAATCTGATTTGAATCAGCCTCTTCTCCATCTTCAGACTCATCCTCACTTGAGCTCAGCTCCATTCCAGCTCCATGCCCACTCTGTGTTGCATCACATTGTCTTGGCAAACATATTAAGTTCCCAAGGACACAATCACATAAAATCGTCAAGCATGATTACTTAAAGTTACAGAGAAACTACTAAGCAAACAAGCCATAGCGTACACACTTGTCTCAAAGCCTTCCATGAATCCTACTCCCGAGTAAAATGACTCAATCATCAAGAACGAGCAGCAGAAAGCCGGAATCCGGAAGTCAGACAACCCTGCTTAGCCGGAAGAGGGAAGCCAACCGACCGCCGACTCTTGCTTGTTTTTACCATTTAAATTAGCAGATAATGATGTGTATTCTGTAGATAAATGTTACAGGTGATTTTGGTCATTCTTTGTATCACAAAGGAAGTTGGAGGTCGATGAATGTTTAACAAAGATGAGACGAGGTTTGTTCTAAGCTCGGAGATCAATAATGGCGAGAGAATTGGTGTTGTATTGATTTCTTAGCTTAGGGTTTTGTGCGTCCACGTTTTGCCCTTAAGCTTTGTATTTATACATGCAGTTCATGATTATCCCTCCAAGAATTGGATATATCATGATTATCTGTAAAATATATGCATCTATATCTAGAATACACGTCATTATCTACTAAGTTAAATAATAAAAATAGAGGTGAGGCGGTGGTCGGCTGGTTTCCGGCTTCCGGCTATGCAACGTCGTCTGGCTTTCTGCTTCTAGGCATTCCCCTGCTTTGAGATCTTACTGTTGTACTCCATCTAAGCATGGGGAATTCCCATGACCTAAATTACTCCCAACAGTTTGCCCCTTCTTGTGCAGGTTCGATCTGAAGCTATGGAATAACATGTCTTCCAGGTGGCTTAGGCAAGAAGCCAGTAGTCGCTCGACCTTTTTAGTTGTGTCTATAAGCGCTTTCTTGCTTTTAGTTTGAGTTCTATCAGATAACGAGCATCGTTGCAGCGGGAGGTTGCATCTGGCTCTTGACGTCTGGCCTCAGGGCTTTGAATTTTGAATTTCGTGAGCCGTTAGCACTTTTCAAGGGTTGTTGGTTTGTTGAAAAATCCCAGCCATTGACTTTGCGAGGATCAGAGGAAGAGATTATAGTTGTTGGTGGAGATTTGCAAAGATTTGAGAAGGAAGAAAATAGCCATTACTTTCGCGGGATATGCGCCAATGATTGGACGCGTGCGGCTGATTTCAATTTTTTCTCTTTCTTTTCAAACCTTTTCTTCCTTTTTATCTTGCATTTTAGCTTCGTCTTCTTCCTTTCTCTGCTAAAATTCTTTGCTCCCGGAATCAAGCTTTCCATCCGCGATTTTAAGGTTAGATCATCTTCTTTCTTCTTCTTTTCGCTTCTTTAAAGATATATTCCAGGGATCGGCTCTTAGGGTTTCAGATTAGCCTTAGCCTTTAAGTCTTTCTTGCCCCAACTAATCCTTAGATCCAAGATCAAAACCTTTTTGAACCTAAAAATGACTAGTTTTGGCGATGAGTTTTCTCCAGTGGCCTCATCTTCCGTCGGTGCCCTCGTCCAGAAGAGACACCTGATTAGGACTAGTCCATCTATTGAGGCTGAGGGATCTTCCGAGGACACGAAGATCCCTGAAGCCAACCCATAGCCCTTGCGATCCGCTATGGGTCCGAAGCTTCTAAGGTCACATAATCATTTGATCTTCTCAAACCGAGTATTTACTAAAGAGGGAACGTTGAGTAAAGCTTTAGTTGATGTTCAGCTATAAAAGACTACTCAAGAGGCTAAAGCTAGTCTCAAACTTCTTCTCAGGTTCCATTATTTGTGGGTGGGTCAAGAGTTAAATGTAATGTTGATGCTGCATGAAATTCATCTTCTTTAACTTGTGGATTAGGATGGCTATATCGGTCAGATACGGTTGCTATTATGAGTTAGTGTTTTTTAGACTAAAGTTGATGTCGTATCAGTACTTATGGCTAAATCTTGGACAATATTATTGTAACATTCTTGCCTGCAAGATTTTTTCCACTTGAAATTTGGTGAGGAAAGCCCAAAAATCCCTAAAGCATATTATCTCTTTTCTTAAAGCCCTAGAAAAAACCTATTTATTCCTAACACCTAAAAGCTTCACATTTTTTTCCTTGAGCCGTCACAGAGAGTTAGAGAAATAGAGATCGAAGTTAGAGAGAGAGAAGAAGAAAAGAAGAGAAGAATCATGGCAGTCACCGTGGAGACAGATCTGGTACTTTATGGAAGAATAGAAGAAAGGCGGATCAAAACATGGATGGATGACCTGGAACTTCTACAGTAAGTGAATCATCCTCTAGATTTAGTTGTTAGAAAAAAAAGGTTGGTCGTTTGAAGTTCTCTACTAAAAGTTATGGCCATTTCCTTAGGGTATCTGTGTAGAGCGGATCTGCAACCAGTCTGGGTGAAGAGGATGTTTATGGGGTCAAACAGTGTTTGATTGGGATGAAATTGAAGCTTCCGCTAGAGGACGTCTAGGGCTTGATTATAACTATTTAGATCATATGGTTAATGGTCAATTTTGGATTTATGCTTTTTTCCCTGAGTGACTGCAAATCTACCAGATTTTCAGATTTGTGACGTTTTTATGTAAGCATGTTTAGATTATGTAAAGTGGTTGTTTGGGTTGATCTTCTGCAGGATTGGTGTAGGATCTCATATGAACCCAATGATAAAAGGAAAATCAGTTTCATATTCATATGAGTGGAGAAGCGTGTCTAGGGAGTCGATGCAGTGAGGCAGTCCACCGTCCGAAAGATGAGGATGAAGCATTTTCGTCCATCTGTGACCAAGGTGAGGATATACTATACTCTCAGAGTCTGGGATCTAGGTAGAAAGTTAGTCTAGGGTGAAACCAGCTAGTGTCGGATTATATGTCTCGGCACAAACATATTGCATGTATTTTTTTATTGCTATGGTACTACTATACATATTGAGTGCGAATATGTGATTTGGTCGCTAAGTCGAGCATAAATAGAAAGATATGAATGATGTGATGAGAAACTAGAATTGTGTTTAGATGAGGAATTAGAATAATACGGCATTGCTTGAGAATTACGAAAGAGATGACATTATGCATGTTGATTTGGTGATGTATTCCTCATTGGATGGTCACTCATCCAGTTTAGTGGCTTGATGCGCCATGGCTATTGGCTCAGGTTACCGAAGGTTCCCGTGGGATAGTTTGGGACTCGAGGCAGAGTTAGGGTTGAGTGCTCAGTCCAAGTGTCAGGTTGGGTACAAAAGTACCATGAGTCCCCCTGTGCGGTGGATTGGGTAAGTGATCTTGAGATGAGGTTGTGCAGGGTTTGAGATCGTATCGTGAGATGATGCGAAGTGAGGGGGTGACGAGCCAATGCCACTGGGTAATCCAGAATCATGGTTTGGTACTAGTGTTGAGTTCAGAAGGGTATGTGATATGCCTTCTTGGGATTGGAGACCAACGTCGAGTCTATCTCGAGGTTTGTCGCAGAGAGTGCACAATTGTTTGAAAACATATGAGTGCATGCGGTAAGATATGGAAATGGTGGTGAGATATAGAAACGTGGTGAGATGTGGAGATTGTTTGAGAAAGGATGCATTCATGATAGTGAAATGTTGCATGCATGATAATCTGTGAATTTTTTATTAGAGTTTCCTGCGCAGCACGGTAGCTTGTTTGGGGTTGGAGTTTATGTTTAAACTTCTGGGCTAATTATCTTTTGGTCAACTTGGTGTTCAGTATGTTCTCGCTAAGTGGCTTGTTTGAAAATTCACTCTTCCCTTCTGTCTTTCCCTTTTTCTTTGGGCCTTCCTTGCAGGTTAGTGTGTTAGAAGTGGCGGTTTCAAGTTTAAGTTGGTGGTTTTGCGAAAGGCTTTAGCTGAACCGGTTGGTTAGCTTCAAGTATTATAATTATTTGCTACCGACAAAGCTAAATCGCAAGGGATAATAAACCTTTGAGTTTACTATGATTCTCAAGTGTTTATTAATGCTCAACCGCCATGACACTCATAATGACATTCCTTGCAATCATCAGTATATTCGAGTCATCGCCTTTTTTGTATGTTTCCTTCTCTTTTGTTGCTTATTTTTCGAATAACAGTGCCACTCCATATCCAAGGGAGTGAAAAAGCAAATGACTCGAACACTCAAATTCCAAAAATCGATACCCGAGTTTTCTCTTTATTAAGAATCAAATCAAAACCTTGGTTGGTTTTACACAATGCAAACTTCCTTGTCACCTATGATTCTTCTAACAGAACAAACTGTCAAAAAGATTAACAAATCTCTCTGTAATCTCTTATTCACTCCAACGACTCTCACATTTTTGCTTATGTTTTGCCCAAAAAACCCTAGAACAATCTCTTGAACCCTTTTATATTTGTGGGCCACGAGATTTTCTTGTTTTCCTTTTCCATAAGTCATATCTTCTCAAATCTTCACTTTGCTTGATTTGCAAGATACTGAATCTTCTAATTTTATCTTCACAGCGACGTCACCTCGCTATGCCAGCTCATCCACGGGTTGTTCCAACAAACTCCCTCTTGTTCTCACAAGCTCCAGCAACAACTCCTTTTCCATCTCCCCCTTTTTGATCGCTTTTGTCAATCCAAGCTATCATGCATACACAGCCATTCCAAAAACTACACACTCAGTGCGCATCAAACTTGTAGCATCTCTTGTGCCATAAAGTGAACATCTCATATCCATCATAGTTAAAATATTGTTTCAATAAAATTTCCAAAAGAAACATAAAGTTCTAATCACCAAGATAATCCGAAAATAAGATGTCCAAAACAAGTAGGACTAAAACCCAAAAACTACCCAGTTCTATCTGTCAATGCTCCCCCTGAATCATTACTATCCTAAATCTAACCATCGTTCTCTTCATCTTCAGCATTAGACTCAGACTTAGAAGACAAAACCAAAGGTTCAATCTCTCCATCGTCGCATGCCGCATCAGACTCGGAGTCATCAATACATTCAATCCTAAGCTCAAGATAATTTCCTCCTGCTTGATTGGCAAAATACAATTAAAACACAACCAAAAATATAAACTATATAGAGTATATAGCAGAAGCGACTTACCTTCAGTTCGTTCCGACATCTTCAGCAGTAGGTTGCCAACATTATCAAGATCAGCACTAAGAGATTTCCCAAACACATATCTAGTAGGTCGTGGAGCAGCAGTAAACCCTTGTCCACTCTTCTTGTATACTTTGTAGGCTCGTGCGCTGGTTCCATGTAACTCATGGGGAGGAGATCAACCTCTCGTTGAATCTGCAACACATAGTGGATGAGGTTCGGGAATGGCAACAACTTTTCTCTTTCACCAGACTTACTTGCAATGGCCTCAAGTGAGTTAACAATTGCTTCCACTTGTTCATAGATGAGCTTCCCAAAATTGAGAGGAATTTCTTTTCAAATCTTGTACAACAAACACCCATAATCACAAGTGTTGTGTGTATAGTTAGATACATGCATCCAATCAAGACAAAGAATACTGAAAACCGTAGACATCATTGGTAAAAGCATCGTCGATTGGAAAGAATTCCAGCTTGTCACATTATCACCCGTAAGAAACTCCATCACATGATCCTTGGAACACTTGACCATCCATTCTGGTGCGGGTTCATTCGAGTTTCTTTGATGTTGAAGGCTTTATTGTTTATGGAGGGTGATCACTCAGAGGATTTCCCTCTCACATATACGAGCTTTATCTGATTAGGTACTTCTCCAGGATGCAAGTTAGCATAAAAATCCAAGAGCATTTCCTTTTCGAAAGGTTCTAGCATACGGACTGTCTCAAGAAGACCATTTCCAGTGATGACTGATGCATTCTCTGGTGCATCCGTAGAGACAAATTTCTCCTCAAAGATCTTTCTATGTCTGTACTGAGTGTAGCGATACTCACAATCAGCATCAAGAAACCTTTTGGATATTGGAGCTTTATTGGTGCACTTATATATGGATACTTGACATCAAGCTCATATTGAAGTTGTCTATTAGTTTTACGCCAGTTCAAAGTACATATGCAAAATTGTTAATCTCATTAAGCGAGGGAGATCAGAACCAAATGTGACCAAAAGCGTTTACCTCATCAGCTTCAACAGCAGGTGATGGATGATCATAACAAGATGCGACATGGATTGACTTTTCTTTCCGTGTCCTTAATTGTGCTCGTATCTCAGCTAAGGGAGGGGATCCTTCACGAGCTGTCAAAGTAGAATTATAAGAAGAAGAAGACGTGGCTTTCCTTTTCAACTTTTGTCTGTCACCCTCAACCACAATTGAGACTCTTTTCTTCAATACAACTTGATGTATTCGTATTTTACGAGTTCTTACTTATGTTCTGTTCAAGAAAATTAGTATTTTAATATTTATTTGGTTCTTTTCAGAGTCTTTTTTGTGCTCTTTAGTGTTTTTATAGGTTTTAGTTTGCTTTAGAAAAGAATGGAGCAATTTGGATCAAAAATGGACATTTTAGAATGCAGAATCTGTTGAATCGTCAGAAGTTTAGCCTTCTTTGACAGACATCCCACCATTGGATTGAGCTGAAATAATTTCATAAGATATTCACAAGAGTTAGATTTCATTTGGTGGTGGTTTGAAGGAAATTCAACGGTGCGATCAAAAGTTATGGCCATTTTAGTGAACACTTGTCAAGCAGGTTACCAGATGAAGAATGCGCAGAGAATGAAGTGAAGGAATTTTCCAGAATGGAAATGATCGATCAATCCATACACGATGGATTGACCGATCCAGGGCACGATGTGACCGAATTTTCAAAAACATGATCCAGACCCATCATAAACGATCTGACTAGACTTGGATACTTTAATAACACCCAGACTCGTATTTTTTAGAGGATTATGCTATTTTTGAGACTTCTAAGTAGACTTTGAGCTTTATAACCCTAATGGAGAAGATTTCTCTTCTGTACTTCGAATTAGAGAAGATTATGAACCCTCTTTTTATATTATATTCAATTGCATGATGTTTCTCATTGATTTGTCTTGTGATAGTTCATTGAATATGTGTGAGTAGTTCATTAGTTGGGTTTAGGGTTACTCATTAGGGGTCTTCATGATTTTTCATCGTTATGTTGTTAGATTTGGAAAATTATCTATTGGATCTTCGTTTATCACTATGTTTAATGATGAAATTGCATTTGTGACCTAGTATATGATCTTGTTGTTCAATACACCGAAAGTGATTTCTTCAATGCCTGAACCTGTAATTAACCGAGCAAAGTGTCCTTAGCCAATGCAAGTTGATGTTATTACGCTTTGTGAACTTATCAAACCTGAATCTTATGCATGTTTAGAATCTGAAATTCAACGAAAGTTAGTCTCTAGGATTTTATAACATAGGGAATTAACGCTATGGAAGTAGGCTGATTCTAAATTAGTGATTTGAGTTCTAGAAGGTTCTTAATTCTATTTCCCTGTTAATTAATATGACAATGATGATGACTTGAATTCCCTGAGAACACCATGTGCCCAATGTTTTCCTGATTGATTTACAACTCGATTTTCTGCTTTTGTTTGTTTTATATTCGACTTTAGCATCACCAACAATCTATTCCTTTTGCTTTACCCGTGTTTGATCTATAGCTTTACGTGTGATTGTTGGTCTCTGTGGATTCGGTCCCGGACCACTACAACGTGCCTAAATGTACGCTTGCAGTGATTCTTCGGGTGAAAACCTGAGCTATCAAGTTCTCTGGCGCCATTGGCGAGGACCAGTTGGCCATCTTAGACATTTGGATCATTGCATGTCTAGGGCATTTTTTTATTTTTTACTAATTTATTATTTAGTTCTTTTTCTTTGCAGGTTTGATGTGATGGATTACAATGATCGGCCTCGACAAAAGGATACAACACTTAGGGAATTACTGGCGTTGGAAGAAGAGAAAAAGTTAAGTGGGAGTCATATTGTAGAGCGACCATTCGATGAAACCGTGCTTACACCAGAAAAAATAGTGAGGTTGGATGAAGAAAGCAAGAAAAATCCAACAATGAAGAGGAGTACCTTAGCAGTTATGATTCGATTGAACCTTCTCACATATCGGGTAATACTTGAAGGCAGAGAGCTCACAAGCATGAAAATACAAATGGCTCATGAACTTAAAGAGGTAATATATTGGGTTCCATCATGCTAGCTCAAAGGTACGTGTGATTCAACCTTTGAGATTCATGATTATGAAGATAGTTACACGCCTTGCATTGCAGATGTAACTTGTAGTTTGTATGCCCCAATGCTCATTGATGAATGCTATGATTTGATATATGAATCTCAAAAGTTAGATAACCTAAGGGTAGAAAAGATTGTTAAAGATTACAATGAGATATGTTTTTATATTCATTGTCTATGTGCTTTGGATGATCATGACCTGAGCTTAAGTTGTCTATGCATGAAAAATCTTACCTTGAGGATATTCTTGATGTAGATAAGATATTGAATGAGACAGAAAATTATGAGGTTGAGATGGACTCGAAAGATGAGAATATTGTGCTTTACATGATTGATGGAGATGAAGTCGACTATTTTGTTTTAAATTCTCTTTGAACCTGTAGTTGACTTTGTCTTTCCATTTAATGCATCTGATCTCCATGGCCATCCAGTAATCAAAGAATATTTAAAGATATATGTTATGCTGGTAGTGACCTTCTTTGATGAGAAACGTGTCTTGTTGCCATGGAAAACCATGTATTCTTTTGCACATGTTGTTTCTTAAACTAATAGAAGAAGCACTAAAGGTGCATTGATTCAACCTTTTGATTCTTATGATTAACACCTGCAGCCAAAGTCAAGCTCGTGACTTTAAACAAGCGTTGAGTGTGAGGCAACCCACTAGTTAGTTTTCCTTCGTGTCGTTAGATTTATGGTGTATTTCACTTTTGGTTTTGGTTTTTTTGTGGTTTTAGACTCTTGGATGCAGCAAAAGAACGAGTAAACTTTCTGGCCAGAAGAAAAAGGATCGACCGATCCTTTTCCAGGGATCAACCGCTTCTTGCTACAATCTCACACGTTCAATTTCTGTGCTTTTTCTTTATGATTCATTTTTATTTGGACTTATTTTATTCATTTGTACTTACCCCTTCTCTGGATTTTTTTTTACACCGAGACGGTGTAAGATAAGTCTGGGGGGGACTACTTATGCTTTGTCTTTTCTTTGGTGTGTTGTTTGAGTCAATTTTGATGTTTTACTGAGTCAGTCCTTGTGGATTCTAGCACTTTGTGATGATTGTTAGACCATTTGCTTTGTATGTTGTGCTTTATTTCTATTCATATTAACCGTTCTATTTTAACTATTAGCGCAGGCAAACCGGAAAACCTCATGACTAAACTCCCCGCCAAAAAGCTTTGTACTGACCAAGTTCTTGTCTGGATTGTTTTAACTCTATTTATCGAAACTACTAATGAACTTAATTTCTTTGAATCACGGGCTTGAAATTAGGAATTCAGAACCAATCATTCAGGATTACATTCGCATTTTCTTCCATCCTTTTTCAGTAATCCTGAGTGATCAGACTCATTTTTAGTCTAGCACCACACCTTCACCCTATCTCATTTGAATCTGCATGCATTTCTTTTTCATCTTATGTGCACAATGTGCAAAAAAATGGAGAGAATATGATAGACATGATCGTCCTAAATACTTAGTTAGGATTGAAAATTTTAGGTGGTTTAGACTCGGTCATGGGTGTCTATTAGACGGTGTTGGGAGATTAGAACGTTAAGATGGTTATGGTTGCAATTCTTCATGCTCTATGGGTGTTTTGCTGATTTGGAATGTTTCTGTTATGTTGATTTTCCCCGGATTTTTGTGTATATGTCAAAAAAAATGAAAATGAAAAAAAAATTCAATGTTTATTTCATATATGGGAAAGAAATTTAGTTTTTACTTGTTATCTTGTTGTTTATTATGCCCTGAAGATTGCACATGTTTGATTTGATTCATCAGTTTGTGGTTTCTGCTTGGGTAGTTAAAGATCATGATGATCAATATACTCTCTTTTTCCTGGGATTTTCTATAATGTATTGCACCCTGACGCAGTTGTGAATCTCGAAACACTTTAGCCTTACCACTAAAAAGTCATTTCATCTCCTAGCCCGTATTTTCTGATGTAGAGTTCTCTGGTGAAAAGTCTCACGTCTATCTGAATGAATGTAAAGAGTTAATAACATGAATGCAAGTCTTGTAGGTTCGGAGTTTGAGTATGGATGGGCTTGTGAGGTCATGCATGGATTCTTGGGGAGAATGTTCTAACTGTCTCAGGCATATGAGGTTAACGAATCTAAGTGCAAAGTAAGATCTCCTCAAAATACAAAGGTCCACTGTTTTCAAACTTCTTCTCCCTTTGGCTTAATCTTCGTTTCCTTTACTTGAGGACAAGTAAAGATTCACACTTTTGCCCTCACATGGTTGAGCCACTTCAGATTATCTAACCTCAGTTGTTGCCTCTATCTCTCGTGAAGTACGCTTAGAGGAAGCTTTGACACCAAGTGGAGTCTCATCAACTCTATCTTCTTCTTCAGATCTGATAGGCACATCTCTACATCGATCTTCAAAAATCACAAGTTCTCTACCCGTTTCAGCACCCACATCAAGAGGATCATCATCATCATCATTCTTTTTCAATTCCTATTTTTCTATCTTAGATGCATGTAGTGTGCGCTTCCTTATTGTGCTCTTTTTCCACTTAGGCTTCAGAGTAGGGAGAGCTTCATGAGCTTCGGTTGATTTCGAGTCTGCAATTGATGGAGATTTTGTGTGCAGATTAGATATTGCTCGCTGAGAGGATTGAGCACCATCAACATCATCCGCTAGATCTCAATCCTTTATGGCGGCATTTTTTATCGCATGAAATTCTTTAATGGAGTTATCGTTATCCCGCAAATGAATCCTTTCAACGGCGGTAGCTCTGGCAGCGGCGGTAGCTCTGGCAGCGTCGGTGGCTTGTTGATGTTGTAGTCTAGTTCTCTTCTTCATGAATTTCTGAGAAAGTAACAATTGAGAGAGAGAAGAGAGATGCATAAATCGCTGTTAGGGTTTACGATGAAAGGGGAAAAGAAACTATCTCCTTCTTGTTTCTTTATATTTTGAAGTTGCATCATAAATCCTTGTAGTTTATTCCTTCCCTGAAAATAACACTCACACTTCATACAAAAACATTACTGCACATCTGAGGTTAGAAATCAATCAATTGAACCCAAAACATGAAACATAACACAACTTGGATTTATGCAGACAACCACAATCGATTATTTCAGTAAACATATGGGATTTAAAGACATTATCTAGGTAAAAATAATTGTGGCTTTCTTTATATTTTTTGGATATTAGTTCATAAAGCACAATTTTCTTACCACCATGTGTTGTAGCAAGTCATAGACCGAGACAGAGTCTAATACATACTCTTTACTTTGAACAGCTGTGAAAACATATAGATCAATGTCTCAGACAGGCATAGCCACTTATTCACTTCAGGTAGTCTTCACATGACATGCCCTCAGAGATATTAATGCTTACGAACTGTGACACTAGCATTGGAGTTACGGCCAAGGTGAAAACAATCAAAGATGACTTGGACGCCTCTGTACTTTTCTACTAGAGTCACAGAGCTTTGATATGAATTTCTATTCCAATCGAATATGCTTAGCATACTTGATGTCTTGTGAAAGTTCAATGATTCTTGATATTTGATTTTTTTTTTCATCCTCCTTTTGAATATGAACTTTTTTCATCGATAAGCACTGCTTCATCATGTAAAATGAGACGTTTCTTATTGCTCCTTTATGTGTTTCGCTCCTTCGTTTTAGTGCTACCATTTTTAATAGAAGTTATCTTTCTCACCACTTATTTCTCATGTCAGAGTCTTTTTCACGTTTCTCTTAAGAGCATGGAGAGTAGCTATTTCCTGTAGTGAACTTGACAAACTAGACAAATTGGAGAAAAAGTTCACAAACCTGAAGGAGTCGCTCAATATAGTTGGAGGTACAACAAAGGATGGAGATCCATCGACCACTTCAAACCATACCAGTTCCAATCCTTCACAGCCAAAACGAATGGTAAGAAAAGGAAAATAACTTAACTATTAGTCATCTTGTCTTCGGTGAACCTCGCTTATTTGATTATGATATTTATATGTTATTAAATATGTTTGTTTGTGTTTAAGTCATGTGAGATGTAAAAGTATGATGTTATGATAACGTGTATGTAAAATGTTCTACTTTATTTTGCAACTTTTAGGACGTCTTTCCTTAATGTTATTTCTTGTTTATGACGTTTTGTATATTGAATATGGTGAATAGAGAAAGTGTAACTTATAGTAGTTGAATCAATGAATGTAGTCATACAGGTGAATAGAAGAATTCAGATATCTCATACGTTTTTTTGTCAACATATGATATTTTTTTACATAAAATAAGTCTCGGTTATCGATTTTTTGTAACAGACCGATAATTTACATGGAGTAGACGTAAAACTATCTGAGAACCTTTTCAACGTAAATCTTACTCAGAATTCAGATATCGATATGAAGATCGGTACTCAAGAAACCATGGAGGGACTATCACAAGATTCAAATGTAACTGATTTTGATCCAACACAATTTCCAAAATTTCAAGAGCCAGTTAACTGGTGGACTTCGATGACTTCAGTTCGAGCTGCTAGAGCTGAAACTCCGGAAACTCATACTCTATTTGGTGAGAAAGAGCTAAAATGGACGGACGATCATATAAACCCAAATGAGATTGATGATTCTCCTTTGACTTTCGTGCCTGATGATCTATGGAAGCAATTTAATGATTGGTCTATGTTGCCCACGTAAGTTGCTCAACTTTTATTTTGAAAACTTTACAAATCTTTTTTTTATAGTGAACTAAGCAATTTTATTACGTTATTTCATATTCAGAAAATTGCGCATTGGTCCGAATATTTTTAGCTCAACTTTAGCTACACAGATAATAGGACCGAGAGAATGGCTTGGTAACAAGGTTAGTAATATTTCAGTAAATATGTGAACCTATAAATATGAATTTTCAATGCCTTACCTCGATAAATTTTTTTCAGGATATGGATGCACTTATGTACTTATTTCGAGAGAACACATCTTTGCGTCAGTGGGAACCTGATCGTGTTGCGCTTTCATGTCGTGTATATTTTGCATCCAAATCAACAATGCATACCGAAAGTATTTACAAGATAAAAGAACTTTTGTGTTGGATGAATACCTCTTAGCTTACAGAAACGATGAGCTTCCATCTCATGGACGAACAAGGAAAGTGTGGGGAGTAGACATTGACCGTATTGATTGACCGAATTTCAAAGTACGAGCCCTCCCAGTTTGAGTCTTCTGAAGTTGTAGATATAGATTGAGAAGTCTATTTTAGTTAGCGTTAAATTTTTATTTTATTAAACTGCTATTTGTATTGATTCTATTGGCGTTGCTTTGATATATATTCAGTAAATTAAATTTAACTTTTGAACCGCTGATCGGAATGAGTCGAAACCACTTTCAAAAGAACGTCAACTCAATCTCTTATCTTCTGTAAAAAAATAGAATAAACTGGGCATGGCAACTATTTATAACGATACATTCTTTCAGTTGTTCGTATTGATACTGTTAGTGCTGTTTTGATATGTCTTCAGTAAATTATTTATAACTTTTTGACCGTTGATCGAAATGAGTCTAAACCACTTTCAAAAGAACAATAACTCAATTTTTTATCTTCTGTACAAAATTTAGAATAAACTGGGTACATTAACTATTTTTTAACGAGGCATTATTTCAGCTGTTCGTATTGATATTGTTAGTGCTGCTTTGATATGTCTTCAGTAAATTATTTATAACTTTTTGACCGTTGATCGGAATGAGTCGAAACCACTTTCAGAAGAATAATAACTCAATTTGTTATCTTTTGTAAAAAATTTAGAATAAACTGGGCACAATAACTACTTTTTAACGAGGCATTATTTCAGCTGTTTGTATTAATACTGTTAGTGCTGCTTTGATATGTCTTCAATAAATTATTTTTAACTTTTTGATCGTTGACCGGAATGAGTCGAAACCACTTTCAAAAGAACAATAACTCAATTTCATATCTTCTGTAAAAAATTTAGAATAAACTGAGCACGATAACTATTTTTAACGAAGCATTATTTCTCATACTGATTCTGCTAGCGCTGCTTTGATATGTCTTAAGTAAATAATTTTTATCTTTTGAACCGTTGATCGTAATGAGCTAAAACCACTTCCAAACGAACACTATCTCAATTTCTTATCTTCTATAAAAAATTAGAATAAACTTGGCACAATAACTATATTTAACGATGCATTTTTCAAGCTGTACATTTTTGATTATATTGTTTTTCTTGCAAAATATAATTTCTTCTTCATGTCATGCAACAAGTGACACAAAAAATAACTATAAAAATGTCTACTGCTGTAAATTTTCAAGAAAATCAAACTAGAATAATCGAAAAAAGTCTTCAAACAAAATAAAAAATAGGGAAGTTAAACTTGTCCACCATGACTAAATTGGGATATCACATGTTGCTCTGTTGTGTCCTCCAGTACCACACCGACTACACTTATGTCTTTTAGAACTTTGTGATCCTTGTGACGAGCGTATCTTATCTTCAACTGTTTCATGTCTTCTTTTCCTTCGTCTACCAGCACCTCTTCGTGATTCAGGAGGTAAAACTTTGACATGTTCAACACCTAGAGGGACACGCCATTCATCCTCTGGAAAAGCTATGGGGTTAATGCACTCCTCATATGCATTTCTCCAGGCAGTAGTGGTATATTTTGCATCAGTAAAGCGGTGTATTTCCATACCTCTAGAAAATATAGCTGGAATAGCATGTCTGCAAGGAAGTCTTCCTAAATCAAACTTTCGACATGTACAACTTCTTCTTCTCAAATCAACAAGACAGTCGTATTTATCGCCTTTCACAAGAGAGCAATAATTGTTTAACGGATAAACAATAAAGCCTTCAGCCTTCTTGATCCTTCTATCAATCTTTTTTTCACTTTTATGGTCAAAGGATCCTTATGTTTAGAGTTTAATGTTCTACGCTCATAAAACCATCGGGTTAACATTTCTCTTATATTGTCTAACAAAGGAACCACTGGATACTCTCTAGGTGATCTCAGTGCTGAATTTATCGATTCATCTGGGTTATTAGTTCTAATGTCGTACCTGAATCCAGGAAAGTGACATCGAGCCTATTTTCTCATATCAGCGTCCTGTACATATGCCCCAATGGTCGGATTCATACTGAAAATTTCGTCAAATCTACTGTCAAAATCAGGAAACCTATATGCTTTTGAAGCACTTGTAACCAAGCCAACCAAACCCCTTGCCTTAAAAAATATAATCACATTATTCAACAAATGGTGGATGCAAATACCATGTCTAGCATGCGGGTAAACCTTACCAAGTGATTTAGTAATTGAAGAGTTTCTATCTGATACAAATGCTAAACCTTGATCATCAGCGATAACAACCTTTAGTTGCATTAGAAACCACTCCCATGAATTGTCATTCTCTGAACCAACAACCCCAAATGCAATAGGATACAAATTTGAGTTATCGTCTACAACTGTAGCAACAAGTAGAACTCCTTCGTATTTACTTTTCAGAAATGTTCCATCTACTACAATCACCCTCCGAATAGCCTTGTAGAACCCTATCACAGATTGACCAAAAGAAAGAAATAGATATTGGAATCTACCATCAGAATCAATTTTGTAATGAGTATGCGTACCCGGGTTAGCTTCTTTCAGCATGTGCAAGTATTTTGGTATTTTACCAAAACTTTTCTGTGGGATACCTCTAACTGCTGCAACTGCATACTCACGAGATTCCCAGGCTTGCGAATAAGAGAGCTCGCAACCATACTCCGTCCGGATAAACTGTATGATCTCATTCAGTTTTGGTCCTTCCTTGACACCCTCGTATTTATGCATAATTAGATTTCCGATTGTTTTTGCAGAAGTTGTTTTACCGAATTTGCTTCTCTTTGAAGGAGCACTTGTATGTTGAGCCACACACTTATTGATTACGAAATATGTAGACCCAGCTAAACATTCTGAGCGAATACTCCAATTGCATATGTTATCTTTGCAGCGAACGGACCACCATCTTGTAGTCGATTTTACAACAGTGTAGTCGAAGTTATGTTTCATTGCAGAAATTTCCATGGTTGCCTTCAAAAGGCCTTTGCTTTTGAAAAGTTGATCCTTCTTTACAGAGTCCACCAGCCAAAAAATATCATTTGATTCAGTATCTTCCTTGATTTAGATTTAACTAGAGGAATCAAAATGATTTAAATTTGATTCAGTATCTTCCTTGCATATTTAACAATGATTTTTTGAAAATTTAAACATGTAAAATATTATTATGTATATATTTTCTTTTTTTATATTTTTTTGAATTTATTTTACATTATTTTTTATTTTTCATTTTCTATATTTAAATGTGGGCAATATGACAAATAGTTCTTAAGGTTTAATGGGACAATTTTACAATTCTCCCATTTATTTTTGTAAAACATTAACTTCTGCAAAATTATCGTGCGTTTTTCTCATATACTAATCAATCCGTAAATAGATCTTAGAGAAGATGATGGTTTAGAACCAATCTGGGAACAAAAGGCGATCGTTTTTCAGATTGTTACCTCTAGTTAAATCTAAATCATTAATACATATATTTTATAATCAAATTTGAATTTGAGGCGAGTAAGCTCGGCTAATTGACTAATTTAAGGTTAATGCTCAAGCCGTATACGGACGAGAAAGATTCTCAAAACTTACCAACAATGATTAAGAAATATTGGATAATTGATTGCTAACAAATTGATAAGTAAATGTAATCCGCGAATCACGCAATGGAAAAGGCAAAATGTAAAGAGAGAAAAGTGATTCAACATTACGATCCCAGATAGCTAATATCTAATCACGAACTGTTACAATCCAAAATAGCACAAAACCAGAGAACAGAACCAAAAACAACACATTAAACCGGAAGCAACCCATAACCAGAACCAGAGAACAGTCATTAACCAAACCTAGCTAACTAATTACCAACCGCCACCACCGTTTCCTCCGTATCCTCCATCACCACCACCGTATCCACCTCCACCTTCGCGTCTGCCACCACCATAGCCTCCGCCGCCACCTCCTCTTGAGTAGCCACCACCACCACCGTATCCACCATCGCGTCTACCTCCACCTCCGTAACCACCACCGCCTCCTCCATAGCCACCACCACCTCCGCTGCGGTATCCACCGCCACCACCACCACGGCCGCCTCCACCACCGCTTCCACGAGACTGGGCCTCGTTGACAGTGATGGTACGACCATCGAGATCCTGTCCGTTCATTCCCTCAATCGCATCTCTCATGGCTTTCTCTTCCTCGAAAGTGACGAATCCAAATCCCCTTGATCTTCCGGTTTCACGATCGTTGATGATCTGACAACGACAATATCGAAACAGATCAGAAAAAAATCCAACAAAATCAACAACAAATAGTAAAATATCAAAAAAATTCAAAAGGAAACCGATCGATCTCCAGGCTCATGAAAGCAGGAAGATGAACGTACCGATTGAAGAAAAACAAGTAACAGTAACAAAGAACGAGAGAACATAGTAACAGTAATTGGAATCAAGTAACAGAGAAACACAGATCGGAACAGATCCGTCGAGGATCAGAACATCGGAAACCTCCGGGAGTCTGATCTCTGCGAGTAACGGACCTTGGAGTCAATAACTTTGCCGTACTGAGAGAAAGCGGTCTCAAGAGCTCTGTCATCGGTAGCCCAAGCAAGACCTCCAACGAAGCACCGGAATTCAACATCTGCGGACGCCATTGAAAGAGAAAGAGAGAGATCTAGGGTAACAGTGTAAAGAGAGAAGAGAGTGGTGTGTGAAGGATGATGGAAACGATGAATCGATTTATAAAGGGAGGCTGAGATATTATTAACCTAAGGTTAAGATATTTTCTAGGGTTAAATTTAACTATGGTTAAGTAAATGGTAGTGGTTGGGAGACACATCACGTGATACTTTTTGGTATTTTATGCGCAAATGGAAAGAGGACGATGCGAGGAAAAAGAAAAGATATTTTTCTATACTCGCTTGTTCCAAGAAAAATATCTAGATCGAAAATATCTCCTAGCGAATTGTCTTATTTACCCCTTAAGTTTCGAAAACTAAAAAAAGAAAATGATTTTGTTGACAGTGGGATTTGAACCCACGCCCTTTCGGACCAGAACCTTAATCTGGCGCCTTAGACCAACTCGGCCATATCAACTTTGATGACTTATCAACTTAACTCTAACTACTATAATGGTTTTATGTATTTTGTCTGAAAAACTTTAATAGTTCACTCCTTTTTACAATATCTCTTCTGAATAATTTTTTAATATTCAGTAAACAAATTCTGATACTGATCTCATTGTACATGATTTTGCATCTAATTAGTTATAAGGAAAACTTACATTCTTTATAAGATTCGTGTTTAATGAGGTATTTTTGGGATGCATTTATAACTTGGTTTGCGATATGAGATTGATTGGCCATATTAGTGTGAAAAAAACAGTGGGAATTGAACAACCATGTATTTTTTGTGAAGAACCAGATGAAACAAGAGAACACTATATAAGAAATGAGGAGAAAAAAAACAAGAGAGAGGATACTATCTCTAGAATCTCTCTCCATTATCTACTAATCCTAGCCGACATTGGGATCTTAGAGAGATTGAGCTTCAATGAGCTTGCCAATTTCTTCTAACAACATTTGCACACCACCCAAGCACCTTAGGTGGGTCAGAGGAGGAGATAACGTCCATTGGTTCTTAAATTTCATGCAGGTTGACTTGTTGAAGGTGAACGCTCGCTGATTTTCTTTTTGAGTAATTCATTCATCTAGAAGATCTAGTCATGAGCAATTTCAATCCCAGCCTGACTAGCCCTCGAAGAAAACATATCTATATCACATGTTATCGCACTCGAAAGCATGTTAGCTCCTGTTGTTGGCATATCACCTTGAACCGCATGATCAAAGCCTACTAACTATGTCTCGTTCCAGGTTTTCAACAGCAGGCATGTAACCTTCAAAAGAAGCAATTGAGGATGGAAGCAATCGACCACTATCGAATCCTTCAATTTGTAAAAAGGGACCCTCTTTACATTGCTCCCATCATATCATGTCAGTGTGGTACAAAATTAAAGGGAGAGTTAGGAGCATGGTGGACAAGAGTAGCGTGGAGACTTTAGAGAGAGAGTTCAAACTAGAGGAGGCAGAAGCAGCCGAAGCAAGGAAGTTGGTTGTTGCCCGAGATGGAGATATTGCTTACTTGAAGGCCAAGGTGGATGCTCTGGAGAATGAGGAATATGAGACGCGTTTGGAACGGGATGACATGGAAAGAGAGACGAAGGCTCAAGCAGAGGATATTGCAAGGTTCAAGGCTGAAGCGGAAAACTTTAGGCCAAGACAGACATGGATGCGTTCCATTGGTCGAATTATGGTAGATTATTTTAAAAGATAATTATATAATTTCGAGTAGGATTAAAATCGTCCAAAACCAGTGAGAAAAAGGAAACGATCAATCTAGCGACGCCACGTTACAACGGATGTCGAGGTGAAGCGACATATTTTTCACAACCCTTTTCCCTTTTTTCTAATAGACCGACAAAAGCTTCGAAGACGACACGTCACCAACTTTCTCGATATGAATAATAGTATAGATTGTTTAATAAATAGTATATCAATTAATGAAAATTTTATAGTTAGTGAAGGTAATTCACTAAAGATAACTTTGAATTTAAAGGTGATTGGGATATTATCTAGAATTTTAAAATAATATTAAAGTTTTGACACGCGCAACCGCACGGGTTATTTAAAAATAATTTTATATATTATTAATCATGTTTAGATTTTTCGAGTATCGGGTTTATAATTTTCGGTTATTTCGAGTTTCGGATTCGGGTGCATGTTCAAAACTTTTAGAATTTTCAGTTATATCGAATTCTGAGTTTGGTTTTTATTTGAGATTTTCGAACTTTCAGATTTCCTCTGATACTCTTATGGGTTCAGTTCGGATAATATCCAATTTCCGAAATACCGTGAAACAAAACCCGTTAGAGTATTTTAAAAAATATCAAATGACTAAACTTCAATTTTTATAGTTTATATAAATTATTTATAAATTTTTTAGAATTTTCTAAATTTTATCACTTTATAATTTTTCTTTTAAATTTTGAAACAAATTTTATTTAGAAAATAATAATATTATAATATAATTATTTTAAAATTTATCGCTTTATTTTAAATTTGAAAAAACTATATTTAAAATTTCTCAAATTGACGATTTTAAATTTTATTGCTTTACAATTTTGATAGTGATTAAGTGAAAAGAATATTAGGATATTCTAATATATTTGTTGGAATATGTAAATGAATAATTAGAGTTATTTTAATTTATTAGATATATTTAATAAAATTTCTAAAATATATTCACTATAAAAAATCACATAAAAAGTCTATGTCTTTCTTTTTAATAAGATAAATATTAGTGTTTAATCTTAATTTTATTTATGATTATGACTCATACTAAATAAATATTAAAAATAATTTGTTCTTGACAATATTTTTATTTTTCTTTTTTTTTTGAATTTTTGAATTTTTCAAGTAATTTAGGTCTATTAAAGACGGTAATGTAATCAATCAGCCCAACAGTGTAAACTAACTTCGTATTAAGCATTGAATGCTTGTTGATTTTTAAAATTGACGTTTTTTTTAATCAAAAAATTGACGTTTTTTGGATTTTAAATTTTAGATTTTGTATTTTGGCTTTTGGTTTTGATTTTTCTATAGATTTAAGTGTTTTAAAATTTTGATTTGTGGTTTATCTAGCTTTCGATTTTTGGCTCCGTTTTAAAAGTAACTTATTAATTGGGTTTGTTTTATTTGACAAAAGAAATGTTACATTTTATTGTTTAGATAAAATTTGTAAAAATCTCAAAAAAATGTATAAGTAATAAAAAATAAAAGTTCTACATAAATTTATTTATGGTAGACTAGTTATTCTTTTATGACAAAAAATACTTGTTATCTTTCATTTTTCTATTTTTAATTTTTATTCAATGTAGAGATGTTTAAAAAACAATTTTGATTAAAACATGTATGAGAAAAGTTCATCGACATTTAGCCACTTACACTTGGGGAAAACTATCATACCATAGATTTTGGTTTTTGCTTAGAAGTAAGTAGTTTTGCTGAAAAATTAGGTTTTCTAAGTTTTAGAAAAACTATTTTTGTCAAAATCTTTATTGGCTGAAATGTGTTTTTTGAAAAAACAAAATCAGAAACTAATTAAAAAACCACAAACAATCAAGACTGGATATTCAATTTTCAAAAATAAATTAAGCATTAAAGGTAAAAAAGATTTAAAAATTGGAAGATGTGATTAAAAGCTTGTGAATCCCTATTAGATATCTTTAACTTACCCATTTTGCAAACATTTTATTTCTTACAAACGAAAGTATTGGACTAAACAAGATAAATCTTTATATATTAAAAGGGAAGCCCTTTTATTGAATTTGTACAAGTGTTGCTCATATGTTCCTTCTATAATTTTTTGTTTGTCGTCTGTAGCCTAATGACAAATAGTTCCTCTCACTAGAAGCAGGTACAAGGTTCGAACCCTGACTTCGTGAGATACCAGCAGAGGTGGTGCAACCATTGGCTCATTTGCTTCTATAATTAAACGTTATAATTTGATTGGTTGTTGAGATTAACATTTTATTTTATTTTGATTTATTTAATTCGATCAAATTAAGAAATAGTAAACCATGAACCAATTAGTTTCTATTGCCAAACATCCCTACTAACGATAAATTAAAAATTGAAAATTTAATGTTCTTTTTGTTAGGGCATATTAAAAAGTAAAAAGTATAGGTTAAATTGTTTATATGATCATATAAAAAAGAACATTATGCATTTTTGATTAGTTAAATTATATGTTAAATTCTTTGTTATATCATATTAAAATAGAAAATATATATCCTATGGAAATCGAAAATGTAACAAAAAATATCTTTAATAAAATTGTAATAAATTTATTTGTTTTAAATTTGTCAATTAGATGTTATAAAGTATATAATAAATTTGCAGCAAATCTTTAAACATTATAAAAATAAGACTAAATAAATTTTTATGAGTGTTATGTGTGTGTATATATATATTTTTTTTTCCTTTAGGATATATTAATGTTTAGACCAATTTAGCATATTTAAATTTATTATACATTATTTTTCTTTAGGTTTATATATTTTTAGTTGTATTAATAGACTGAAAAAAATATTTTTAATTGGATTTTCTAATTCTCATATTTCGTTACATATTTCAAAAGAATGTATATAGTTGTGTATTCTTAAAATTAAAATATTTAAACATAAAAATATACATATAAAGAAAAGTCTTCCATGACAATTTAAAATTTCTACATACAAAAGAAAGTTTCCATTTTTAAATTATATATATATATACACACACAATCGGACCGTATATATGAAAAGTTGATATTATGTTAGAAATTATTATGAAAAATGGCAATTTAATGTCACTTTTTCTTACAAGATCTTTTTCGTATAAATATTTGTGCTACGGAGCATGTTTATGTTATATTACACGTTTTTGTTATCTCCAATGTCTTTGTTAAAAATTGATTTCATCGAAGATCTAAAACTGTTACTATGGATTTATTGGAGTATAAACGTGAAAGCACTCTGTGTTTGGTGTCAATGTTTTGCATCTGGTAAAACGCTCGAGGCTTTTTTAGTCGATCAAAAGGTACTTTTATGTCAATATTTTAGAAGTGTTATATATAAAATTTTAAAATATCTACTAATTTTATGAATTAAAGAAATCAAGAAAGACATCTACTGAAAATCAACATTTTGAAGAGCATAATCGTAAGAAAAAGGCCAAAAAAGCTCTCTGACACTATAATCGAAGCTTTAGATCTAAGTCTCATCTTCGGCGCCGTTGGGGCTTCTGCACGCCAGCGCCGCCACTGGTTCCTGGCGCTCTCTTTTTCTCTCTTTTGATCTCTACTTTCTCCGGTCTCCTCTCGTTCTTGTCAAACAAGACATGCTTCAAGAATGAAGCTCCGCAATTATCGACTGCTCGCGTATGGATGCTTATGTTCGTCCAACGGGTCGGCTTATCCTTCGCCCTCCGCAGCCGCCTTTTCTTTACGGCACAAATATCTGCAGATGCCGAGACCTTGTCGGCGGTCTGCCATAGAAGCCCTCTCCGCTCCAATATGGGCTCCGTTAAATATGAGTTTCTCAGACAAAATGGCTCTCAGATCTGGCTTAGATCTTGTATATGAGCACTGTCAGTCGAGGGCTACGACCACCGTCTTTCCCGTTCCTCCGCCGTACTGTGGTGGCTCTATATCTTCCCTCACTAGGGTTTCGAGATCTCTGGAAGATGTTTGCATTTCTCGTGGTTGCTCTTTGGCGGCGACCACCAGCTTCGCTCTCGAGCTCTACACCCAAGATACCGTCGCCGATCTGCTGGTGGTGCTCGTCACAAATCGTAGATTCCCGGAGAGTCAATGGCCACCGTCAAGTCTCTGCACATCAGACATAGTGCATCACTGGTATAACACGGCCTCCACCACCATCCATCACCTACCTTCGCCACCGTCAGCCTCCTGTGAACC
The DNA here is from genome assembly GCA_900406275.1 of Anastatica hierochuntica. Lineage (NCBI taxonomy): Eukaryota > Viridiplantae > Streptophyta > Magnoliopsida > Brassicales > Brassicaceae > Anastatica > Anastatica hierochuntica. The sequence goes on along the minus strand of OVAN01002146.1, from coordinate 3,142 downwards.
ACGTGTTTTGATCGCCGAAAGCTTGTTTCCGGTGTGGCGGCTACGCTCTCTATCATTAGAGCTAGGGTTCATAATTAGTGGGCCATTTGATGGATCTCTCTCCCAAACTTGGATCGGGCCTCAAAAAAATTTATCAATATGGGCTTATGGGACATGTAGTTTTCCTTTAGCAGATTTAGAAAAGGGTTTAAGCCCTAGTTTTGTTTCCTCCTTAGTGGAGAGGCTTAAATTATTTATTATCTTTGTCCATGAATGCATAATAGATGAGCCTGAAATATTGGACTGTACTTCCTCCTTTATGGAGATGTTGGTTTTAACTTCAAAATATCTATCAAATGAAAGAGTTCCGGTTATTGAATGCCGAAGAGATTTTTGGGATAACTTAACCCAAATTTCTAATAATAGATTTGGTGCTTGGTTCACCTTTGGCCATAAATGCTTTTCTCTTGTCCTGATTGTTTATGGCATGTTTATACACTGAACCGACAATATTTTGTTTATAGGCCATAGATGCCATTTTCTGGATGGCCATAAAGATCATTATCTCATCGGTAATCTTTATGGTGTATTTATAGGCCGAGCCGACAAGTGCTTTCCAAAAGGTCACAAATGTCAGATTCTACGAATACAAGTTAAAGGGAAGTTAACCTTTAGGATGGAAAACACTTCTACTGGTTGTGTAGAATTTTTTTTGTCTTCAAATTCGGGACATATCCTACTTCCTCATGTATGGAGTTTATTTTCAAGACAAGTCTCTCAATTTTATTATCGTCCTGCATTCTGACCAGTTTCTCCGTGATTAAAAGTGTCAAGATACTCTTCTGTCTAAATATTCAAACCTCTGGAACTTTCAAGAGAAAAAAATAGAAGGATATTCTCATTCCAACCCTCTCGTCTTTCAGAGACTTTTTCCCTCATCCTGGATATCGTTTCGAGCTGGACTTTGCCTAGCAAAAATATTGGTATTAAAGGGTGTTGGGCCGCGAGATATCCGTCTCGCCCTGTTCGTGACCACCTTTTTCAGGGACCTAGTGTTTTAGCATTTATGGCGCAAGCATGGAATTTCAAAACCACAAAGAATTTCGTGTCTAAAATGTGGCATTGTTGTGCTTATTGGTTGGCGAGGAGCTTCCGACTGTTTTTCTGCAATAGTGAAGGAGTTTGCGACTATTTACACCTATCTTTCTTGTTGGATGTATTTTCTAGTTACCGCTTTGACCGCTTTACTCTTCATTCGTTAGTACGTTATGTATCTCTCACCCTTGTAAGATCAGCGGAGCTTTTTGGTTTCTCCATAGCGGAGATTCTTATACCGCTTACTTAATGAAGAAGGGTTCGGTGAAAAAAAAAATCAACATTTTGAAGATGATCAAGGTGTTAATAAAAATTTTTACGTTTTCATCTTCTTCTTTTTTGGCGGTTCTTTTCTTTAATTGGTTTCATGAAAGTCCTCTCTAATCACATCTTTGTGCTTTGTGTTTTAAAAGCTTTAAACAACTCGGTTCATCAAAGGACTTTCAAGGTGAAAGAAGGTAACTTTAAGAGATCATTCATCTCACTTTCTGCATTCCATAACAAAAGAAACGACTCGAAACCAAGATAAAAGAACATAAAAACCAAGCTTTCTTCGTTTTCTTTTACAACACCACAAGTTCAATGTTTGTATGTAGTATTGTTAGGACTTGATTATTGCTGTTTTTTGTATTATTCAAATAAGATTACCCATAATTTTGATCATTAAAAACAATATAATATATCATAGTTTTTTTTGCTTTCTTCGTTATAAAACAAAATATTTTTTTGGAATGAGCTTCATGATGCAATGATGGCATATATATGAAGAATATTGTTTATGTTCTAATAATCACAACCGATAGATACACTAATGTACAAATAACAAAAAAATTTACATCTTAGTAGTACATAAAATTTTAAAAGATTATTATTATTATTAGCACAAAAGAATAAGTTGAGTAATTATTTTACCAAAAATTTGGGAATTATGTATTCTTTGTCAATCTGATGTAATATACACGTAATTTTTATTCTACTGAATCGTGATGAGGATAGATTATTAAATTTTTTAATTATGTTAAAACTAAAAATTATCAAAATTTTTAAAATAATATATGTTAAATAGGAGGATAGATTATTTACACCGTTTAAATAAAAATTAAAAAGTTATATTAATTTTTAATAGGAGGAGAGGTTTTTGCACCATTTAAATAAAAAATAAAAGATACATTAATTTTCTATAATTAGAAAATATTTAAATTTATATATAGAAAGACTTATTTTAATGTATCCTAATAAGGTAAATACTTTAAAACTGTCAATATGTGTATAAGATTCAGTTTAAAGCGGTCAATATGTGTAAAAGGTAAACATATTTAATGGAAATTGAGTTTTTATGGAAAACAAATCATACTAGATTTTTTAAACAAAATTTCGAGTATGATTTGTTAAACTTGAATATACAAGTCTAGATTAATGGACAAAGATTCATTAGCTAATTAAGTTTAGTCATTTTTAACTAGATGATGGGGCCCGCACCTTTTTAAATATAAATCAAATATCCAAAAATTGATATTGAAACTAAGAATAAAAGCAGTATACGAATTGATTAAGGTACTTTTAAATTTTGAATAATATCGAAATAATATTTCTATTATAAATATTTGGAAAATATAGTAAAAATAAATAAATAATATTTCGAAAATATATTTAGTTATGTATTGTAATATTACTTTATAATAACATAATATAAATTAGGGTAATGTAATGAATTATTTAAGAGTTGTTTGAGTCGATCTAGAGGTTTTTGATTGGTCACACCTGATAGCTCAGATTTTCGTCCGGGATAACACTGCAAGCGCACGGATGTACGTTGTAGTGGCTCGGGATCGAATCCACAGAGACCAAAGTAGCACGAAGAATGTAGAATCAAACAGCGGGCTAAGGCTAAAAAGATGTTTTGTAAGATGATGCAAAAATCGAGAATAAAAAAGCAAATAAACGTAGGCAGCAACGAAAGTTGTAAATCAATCAAAGAAGTATTGGGCATCGGGTATTCTCAGGGAAACAATTCACTCATATTGATTACATTCACTCACGCTCTCGCTTTATTGCAAATGATAGACCA
>OVAN01002145.1:0-35266 GCA_900406275.1 Anastatica hierochuntica | reverse complement strand
GCCTAGGCGGACAAGAAAGCGCAGTCATCACTGGAAGATCTTGGGAAACATTCACCTTAACTTTTAAGAGTGATGCAACTTGCCATTCCCGGGCCTGAGCACAAGCCAAGGAAATAAGCTCCTCATGGGAAAGCACCTCTGAGCTGAAGATCAAACGATTCCGTGCCTTCCACAGATGCCAGAGTACCCATGGGTACACATCTACCACATACAAGCCCAACGGTGGTAAGGCCCTAGAGGTCCTCATTGCCAACCAACTCCACCATATATTAAAAATTATTTAACTCTTAATTACGTTAATTTAATTTCAAACAATAATTGTTATTAATATGTAATCTCAAAATCTATATCATAAAAGAAAATAAAAAAAATATGAAATAAAAAATAGTGGGTATTTATTAAACAAAACTATTATAGATGATAAAAATTGAATATGTGTTGAAAAATTAAGTGGAAGAAAGAGAAAATGATGTGGAAGAGAGAAGAGATAATGTGGAATGTAAAGTGGGTGTTGATAAACAAAATAATTGTATATAGTCTAATGCTCTGACACAATTTTTGTTGTTACGTGTCTCGTGAAACAAGCAATGAAATAAATTCGGGTTAACGTGCAATCTTTCAATGATAATGTATTCATATTCTACAGTCTCCCCCACGATTAATCCATAAAATTTACAATCATACAATATAAAAAGAAAAGAGTTTCCACTTCATATTTAGCTTCTACAACATGGTTTAAGCTAAATATGAGTTTATGAAAGTCCACAAATTATACGTAATCCAAAAGAAAAGGAGCTTTCAGATTATCTGACACCCACGTGCAAAAGCGAATGAACGAAGTCACAATAAATCTTTTCTTTTAAGACTCATGTTCACTCGCATCATTGTCACTTTCTTTACTCTCAAATTTTTCCAATGAAATGCATTATTATTGTACATTTAATTGAATTGAATACTTTTGCACATTATTTTACTCCCTTCGTTTTTTAAAATGAGTCTTTTTTTTTATCAACCAAACGCTAAATCAGATAATCATTCCGTTGTTGGTTGCCCAACTCGGAAGAGAAGAGTCTACAAAGAGAAATTCATAATGTAAACTACGGGAACCTCGAGCGAGGTTGTCTGCTTGTGTATTCGCTGTGCGTGTGATTTTAGATATTGTGAATCCGGGGAGACAACAACAGATTTATTAAAAAATGTCATTTTAAAATTTTAATTTTGTTTCACAAAAAGTGTCGCTTCACATTTTCGACGCAAATTTATTAAAAAAGTTTTGGTTTTAACCTCGTTGTTTTATTGTATTAAATTAAAGGATATTTTTAAGAAAAATATATTAATGAAAAAAGATATTTTAAAAGTTTTCTTAATTTACGTAAAAAATGTTAGAATTAAACTTTTTACGAAACAAGAGATTACTATGTTATGCTATAAACACAAGCATAGAATCGATGATGAGTAAGGAATTAATTATTTATTATTGAACTACAAACAATTTAATATTTCTCCAACTCATAAAGATTGATTTTTTAATATTTTTATACGGATTAAAAATAATAAGATTTTTTTAATCTAAAAATTTGTATTTAATAAGTCATGCAAATAGTATTACTATTTGATTTACTTTTTAAAATTAAAAAATATTAATAACAAAAAATACTTACAAAATAAAAAATCAATTTTTATAAGACAAAAAAATTAAAACATCAATATTTATGGGACGGAACAAGTATATGATTTTCTTAGCAGAGTATAGTTTTTTAAAATATGATTGCATTAACTTTAATATGTCCTTTACTTCTTTAAATGATACTTAGTAAATAATAAAACAACTAACGGAAAACAGTGAAAAATCATCAACTAAAAATAGATTGGATAAAAAATCTTTCAATAATTATTTTAGTGATTTAATCTCTCATGTTATTATTTATTAACTTGAGTTGTCTTTTGTCTATAATGACGTGAAACATTAACGGCACTCCGTTAAATCTCATTTTTTAAAGAGAAAACAGGGAAAAAACCTCTCAACTAAGAATAGATCGAATTCCCCTTCAATAATTATTTTAGTGATTTAACCCCTCATGTTAATGTCTGTTAATCTGAATTACCTTCTGTCTATAATGTTGTGAATCATTAACGAGACCCCGTTAAATTTTTTTTTAACAAAAAACTCAATCGTCTTAGATTAACCATCACATGTAGCAATTTAGAATGTTTTTTCGTTTCCGACACCATTAGTTCACCATACTCCAAAAAGAAAAGGTAATAACCACCACTTTTGTTTCCCTCACGTCAACTTCATACGGTTCTCTTCTCCTCGTCGACGTCAATGGATCCTAAACCTCCTCTGATCTATCTCGCATCTCAGTCGCTGGAAAACACACACCATATTTGGTTTCACGTGAATCGTTCTCCTTTGACTCAGTCATCAACACATAGAACTTATGGATGACCTCGACGACGAGTTCCGATTTGAAATTCGGTAGACGTTGCTTAGGTATATAAGACCAGAGCCCAATTTTCTTCTTCGTCTTCTTCGATTCTCACAAACTGATAAGGTTCCTCCCATTCCAACGACGACTGATTTAGACATACTTTTGAACGGGGTGTCGTTAATTTTTCACGATATTATAGACAGAGGGTAATTCAAATTATCAGACATTAACATGAGGGGTTAAATCACTAAAATAATTATTGTCGGTTTTATCCGATTTATTTTTTGTTGAGAGGTTTTTCACTGTTTTCTCTTAAAAAAAACTAGATTTAACGGGATGCCGTTAATGTTTCACGACATTATAGATGGAGAGCACTTCAAGTTAACGGATATTAACATGAGATGTTAAATCACTAAAATAATTATTGAGGAGTTTTTATCTAATCCATTTTTAGTTAAGGATTTTTTCACTGTTTTCTAACAACTAAATGAAAAGTTTTTAACGGAAAAAGGAAAATAAAACTGAAAAAGAAATTAAAGACAGCGAAAAAAATAAAAGCTGGTAAACTCATGGGATGTTTTTGGGTTGCTCAATTATTTGAATACTTTATGATGATTTTGTTCCATTCTTTTTCATTAATCGGATGTGAAAGCTATCTACTTCGCCCATTACATTCTTTAAAAGATATGAAGAATTGAAGATGTTTACATTCTTTAAATATGAAAAATACACAGTAAAAGCGGTGAACATTTTCTTTTATCAACCAAGTTCTTCATTAACGGTCTTAAATTATTACAAAGATAGAGACACAAACTTAAACAATTTTGATAAATTATTAGAAAAATTAACAAAGTTGACACAAGCGGATAATACTTTAAAAAATTATCACATTCTTCTAATCTTCCGAACTTGAAAATAGTCATAGTATGTCGTGATTTTGATACATATTACAAAATCTTGACATTCATCTAAATGAGGTTCGTTCCATCAATTGGTCTGCATAAATCTTCATATGAGATAACAAACAGTAAGAAAATTAGTATTTTTCATTGATTTTGATTACTGAGATAAGGTTATATCTCATACAAAGGAACTTTCATGAAAATATTTTCTCCTTTAAAAAGGAAGATGTTGAAAAAGATCTCTATCGCTTGGTTGAGAGAATTGTATAAATCTATCCATAATAGATAAGATTAAAGGGCTTGTTGATATAAGCTTTAAGATTGAACACCTATGATAATCTTTTATTTTATTTTATCTTTTTATGTTCACATTACCTTTTTATAAGAAAATTTCTAATTTAGGAATACATTACTAAGTGTTTAAATAATGATAACAAAACTTGATGAAGAGAAAGAGATTGGCAGAATCCAGCAGAAACTAATAATGATTTCTATGCAAAATATATTAGTTAGATTATAACATTTTTTTTGGGAAATACATTTAGGAGAATAACATTAATTTTGTAAAGAACTACATCAAATGCCATTAAAAAATAAAATATCCATTAAAAATAAAGTAGGTATTTTAAAATTGGTATTCAAAAACTAATTAAATTATGTTACTAAGATTTTGTCTAGATTCTCTTAATATATTTTTCTAAATATTCATCTAAATAATTATTTTTATTTTAAAAACAGGTAAATGAATATGTAAATGTACAATTCACAAACTAAATATAATCTAAGACTCTAACATAACAAAAGACAACTATATAAGACTCAAATCCGCAACTAAGACAACTATATGACTCAATACATCATAGAAACAAAAGAAAACAAAACTCATAATCATGCATATCAAACAATTATGACACTTTCATACATCTTTTCATTGTACCTCTATTTTTATATTAGCTAGCTATTCGGTATATAATATTTTGTGGGTTTATGTAAGAATAAACTTATGAAGAATAACTTTTGAACTACTGTGGAGGGAAGTTGCACTTGAGATAAAAAAAAAAAATCAATAAAATGAGAGTAAAAACATTATGTTAAAAGTCACCTAGGTACATGATATTGTCATGCGTGACCACGTTAATCTTAATTACAAACTTTAAATAAAATATCTTCATTTTATTATGAATTTATAAATTTTTCACAACGTTAAATATCTTCATTTTATTATGAATTTATAAATTTTTCACAACTTATACTATGCGATCAATCACCTAGTTATAATATTTATTTTTGTTAATATGTGACTTATATACCGAAATGAATAATGTTTACAAGAAAAGAAACATTTCAAAAAAGCCAAAAAAATATTAAAAACCCAATTGAAACAAGAGAGAGGTTGAGAGGAGCAAGTGGGCCAGTGGTTGCACCACCTCTGCATCCATCTCACCTAACTACGGTTCGAACCCTACTCCTGCCTCTTGTGAGAGGAACTATTTGCCACTAGGCTACGATGACAAAAAAAAAAAAAACAAGAGTGAGGTTGATAGATACTCCGATTTCATCTAGCTGAAGGCAAACCATTTGCTTAGAAGCTTTGAGAAGCTCGTTGGTCGATTTTTTAGAGGACAATGTCTTTAACACACCGATCTATTTGCTTGAAGACTTTGTATGGTGTAAACTTCTTGTCTTCATGCATTCTTCCATTTTTTTTCTCTCCAAATGTTGTACACTAGTACTTGGATTGAGAGGCATCTCAGTGTTTTCTGTTGTTTGGTTCCATCCCCACACATCTAGCTAATTAGTGAACTCCAGTATGCAAAAGTACATCCCTGAATACCCAACCTGTGAACTCTAGTATACTATTTTTTTTGTCAACATCTTTTAATAACTATTATCATTCAAAAAACCGAACCGGAATCACAGAGTTTACATACACAAGTTTACATGCATCTTTTGATTACAATTTTTCAAACTCTCTTATGCTATAATTCCGCGCTTGGCGCATGTCAGACTCTAGTATATCTTTAAATTGTCTTCAAAATACATATTAAGTTATAACTAAACTCTTAATGATGTACAATTAACCATGGATCCATGATAAATTATATTTAATGGAAGAATAAATACCGAAAATTTCAAAAATCATATTCATAATTAAAATGACACTTATCATCATGATATATAATGAGGTGGTACTCTCATGGAGATAGTTGACCACAAATCATATATATGATTTATACATGTATCTGACCCGAACTGAATCCGAAAGGGTCCAAACCGAACCCGAGCCGAAATTTATAAACATCCGAATAGGTCTTAAACTTCTAAATCCGAAAACTTGAATAAACACGAACCCAACCCGAACGTCTACCCCTACCATCTAACTGTTTTAATTTCCTTTTTTCAATATATATCACTGAACTCTTTTTTTCTTTGTTATCTTATAGTATACTATTAATTGTCCACTAGCCATGACAATGAAACAGAGATTCCTCTCTGTCTTGCATTAATTCTCAAATCACTCGCAAAGACAAAGATCTTTTTCTTCTTCTTCTTCTTCATTTACCTTTCTCTGTCTCTCTTCTATATATATACTCACTAGCTCATAGTGTTAATCAACCAATTAAACCGAAAAATGGAGAATCCACCAAATCAAACAGAGTCTAACCAAATCCAATTCAATGAAGTCAAAAAACCAAAAGGTGGAATCATCACCATGCCCTTCATCATAGGTATAACATTCTCATCTCAAGATTCTTCCATTTTTTGATTTCTCAATAAACAAAATCTCTAATAAATTTTTACTTTTTTTTAATTTTTTATTATGGTGAAGCAAACGAGGCATTCGAGAAAGTGGCAAGCTATGGATTATTACCAAACATGATAATGTATCTAATTAGAGATTACAGATTTGGTGTAGCAAAAGGAACAAATGTGCTCTTCTTGTGGTCTGCTGCTACTAACTTCACTCCTCTTTTGGGTGCTTTTCTCTCTGATTCCTACTTTGGTCGATTTCTCACCATCTCCATTGCTTCTCTCTCTAGTTTCTTGGTAATTTTCATCTCTCTCTCTCTCTCTCCTCTTTGGTCTACCAAAATTCACTAAACCGGTTTATCTTAACCAATTGGTTTATTGCATTTCTTTGATGATTGATTTTGTTTGGATTTGTAAATGTTGGTTGATTTATCCGGTTTGGTTGGTGAAAGACGATTTCGGTTTGACAAAAAACCGGAATTGAAATTTCCGGTTAGCTGTCATTTTTGTGAAATTCTGTAACTACAACCTCACTATTTATCATTAGGCTGATAAAATCCGTAACCGATTTTTCTGAAAACGGACAAATCTTTTTTGAAGTTCTTACCATATACTTTTTCCGTTATATAAAATATAGTATATACTCATGTTTAGTTAAAATAAATAAAATACAACAATATCAATAATATTGTACAGTTTTAGTAATTTTCACACGTTGCATGTGACTTTTGTGACATGCAAGACTCGTCCTATGGAAAACATTTGTGTTATTGTTTTCTTATGTTTGTATTCAGTGTCGTGCTTAGCTCTTCGGGGGCCTAAGGCCACATTTGAGATATAATTTTTTATATATTTTTTAAATTACTGTATGACATTTGTACAACAAATTATGTTATAAATAAAATGCGCTTATAAAAATATCTATTATGTAGTCTTGTGAAGAAAAAGATATAAGTTTTTTCTTTAACGGTTTGATGACAAACTAAATGGTTATGAAATCATATATTTAGTATTACAGATTTTCTATTTTGGTTGTAAATCTGTTACGAATCTTGTGTTAGCTAAATATATTTGATAGCGCTCAAGGCTAGAAATTTCTAAACATTAATAAACTATTGAATCAAATCAGTTACATCCTAAAATAATACAAATGAATGAGACTTACAACTAAGAATGACTGATTTAAAAACCTTAGACTAGCTCAAAGAAAAATTGATCATGAATCATCATTACCCTAATAAATTTATTAAACTTTTACTAGTTTAGTTTGAAAAATGAAATTACAAATAGAATCTCAAATAATGAAACTGACCGACTAAAACTACTCAGGTATGAAAATTGGAATCCAAATTTTGATTTATGTTGTGGGGTCTGAGACAATTGTCTTTTTGGCAACACAGTGAACACGACTCTGTTTGTATTACACTAAAAGTCATTTTCAATTCAGTTTCTTAGAATAACAATTTATTGTGGTTTTGAATTTTACATTTTTTAAATAATTGCTATTTTAAAACGTCTCTTGCAAGAGATGGTAGTGACAAATGATCAGTGACCAGAATCCAAACCCATAATTTCTGATGTGACAATATTCTTTATGCAAAAGGTGTGTGATAATTATCATAAATAAACAGAAGTTGGTAAAAATATTTTATTATACATATAAATAAATTTATTTTATCATAAATTTAGAGCATCCACCATGGAGATTCACTCACAAGAGTCTTTTCCTCAAAATATTTTATTAAAAACTTTATTAATGTCGTTAAATTTAATAACAATATTTTTGTAAACCAATCAAAAGAAGATATACATAAAAGAGAGTCTCTCTATAAGAGACCAAAGTCTCTCATTCTTTTTTTTTTTATTAATATTTTGCTAAAACACTCGTAAAAAGAAATTTCAATGAGAATGCTCTTATATGTCTATGCATGTATATGTGTTTGATGTGGTTTTAAACTTTTCTAACATCGGTAATAGTGAGTTTCTCGTTTTTGATTTCTAAACATATTTATATTAATAATATAATATGTTTTAATCATATAATTAAATAGAAAAATTTTTAAAAAAACTTGACTAATTAGAAGATAATAAATATATGAATAATTCGAGTCTCTCCAAATCTCCTAAATGACATTGTATTTACGAGAGACTCGGGACAGATCTCACGAATGCGTCTAAATTTTCAACCGTATACATATTATTTTTCACCACTCGAATAATCAAAATTTTAAATTTGTTACGTCGATTGATTTGACATGCGGTACAACTATTTACCACTATCAACTTTGCTCTATTTTCGGTTTTGGTAGGGTTAATAGTGACACGAGACTTTACATTCGACCTACTCATGTCTGCTCGTGGCCACAATATTTTTTTTGCAATGTATGAATATTGGAATTTTCTTCTTGAAAGTTTACTTAGACCATGATTAGTGGGAATTTTAAACATGAGTTCTTAAAAAATAAATAAATTATATTTAAATTTTTATGGGTTCTTAAGATAATCTTTGTGAAAGGTTCTTAAATAAGAGATTTAAGAGTCGGTTTTTTAAGGTCGGTTAAGAGACGATCTCTTAGATTTTAACTAAAAAAGCTAAGAACCGTTTTTTAAAGTTCTTATTTAAGAGACGGTTCTTAACTTTTTTTTAGTTAAAAACTAAAAGACCGTCTCTTAACCGACTCTAAGAACCCCACCCTAAAATACCTGCATTAATCATGTTCTTAGAGCCTTTCACAAGGGATTCTTAAGTTAAAAACCCCTTAAAATTTAAATATAATATTTTTTATATTCTAAGAACCCATGTTCAGAACCCCACTAAACATGTTTTTAGACCATGATTATTACAAATAGAAGGAAATGTTCTTAAAAAAAATTAATATTTAATTTAGTGGGTTCTTAATTAAAAATCCACTATTTAAAATATTAATATTATTCTTTTTAAGAACTCTAAATTTTCTTTGCATTGTTCATGGTCTAATATTGTAAGAATGTTTAAACGTAACGATATGCAATCTTTTGTTAGATGCTAAAACTAAACCGGGTTATCTAAACATAAACCAATTAATCAACGATCATTTCTAAATCATTTAACAGGGAATGGTACTTCTATGGCTAACAGCAATGTTACCACAAGTGAAACCATCGCGTTGCGATCCCACAGCAGCAGCTGGAAGCCACTGTGGATCCGCAACCGCGTCTCAGCTGGCTCTTTTGTATTCTGCATTTGCCCTTATATCCATTGGATCAGGCGGGATTAGACCGTGTTCTTTAGCCTTTGGAGCTGATCAATTAGACAACAAAGAGAACCCGAAAAACGAAAGAGTTCTTGAGAGTTTCTTTGGTTGGTATTACGCTTCTTCAGCTATAGCTGTACTCATTGCATTCACAGGCATTGTTTACATTCAAGAGCATCTTGGCTGGAGAATCGGATTTGGCGTACCCGCGGTTCTCATGTTGATCGCTGCTTTGCTGTTTGTTCTTGCGTCTCCTCTTTATGTTAGACGCAATGTGACCAAGAGTCTCTTCACTGGTTTAGCTCAAGTTGTTGTTGCAGCTTACGTGAACAGGAAGCTAAACCTACCTGATCACCCTGACTCCTTTGATTCTTATTATCACATGAAAGATTCTGATCTCAAAGCTCCAAGTCACAAGTTGAGGTAAAACTACTATATAGTTCATACCTTTTTTCTTAATCTTATTGAGTTCTTGATTACTTCACAAGCAAGAAAGGCTGTACTCTCTTAATTTAGTTTTTAAAGCTTTTTATTGATGCCTCATCTCTTCACTTTTCATTAGCTTTTCTAAGAGAACTTGTTGTACAAGAAACATGATCAAAGCACTCTCTTCACTTTTGATACTCTCTTGATTAAATTTTGAACAAAACTTGTTACACAAGAAACATAATGCTCTGCATTTACTTGGATAATACTCTCTTGTGTCTTTATTTTGATGGTCTTTTAATTAAGTTTTTGAACAAAGCTTGTTATTCAGAAAACATAATGCTCTCTTTATAACTTTTGTTTCTCTCTTGACTAGGTTTTTGAATAAAGCTTGTTTAATAAGTAACCGCGAAGAGGAGATTGGATCAGATGGGTTTGCTTTGAATCCATGGAGACTATGCATAACAGACAAAGTAGAGGAGCTTAAGGCATTGATCAAAGTCATACCTATATGGTCAACAGGTATAATGATGTCCATAAACACTAGCCAAAGCTCGTTTCAATTGTTGCAAGCAACTTCCATGGATAGGCGTCTAAGCCGCCATGGTTCAAGCTTTCAAATACCAGCTGGATCATTCGGTATGTTCACAATCATAGCTCTAGCCATGTGGGTTGTTCTATATGACCGCGCCATCATCCCATTAGCTTCAAAGATCCGAGGTAGACCTTTTAGACTAAGTGTTAAGCTAAGAATGGGATTAGGGTTATTCATCTCATTCTTAGCAATGGCGATTTCCGCAATTGTGGAAAGTGTCAGAAGGAAAAAAGCTTTAAGCCAAGGATATGCAAACAATGCCAATGCGGTTGTAGACATATCCGCGATGTGGCTTGTGCCACAATATGTGCTACATGGATTAGCTGAGGCACTTACCGCGATAGGACAGACCGAGTTTTTCTACACCGAGTTTCCTAAAAGCATGTCTAGCATCGCGGCATCTTTGTTCGGTTTAGGAATGGCTGTGGCTAGTCTATTGGCTAGTGTAATCCTCAACGCGGTAAATGAAATAACATCAAGAAATGGTAAAGAGAGTTGGGTTTCAGACAACATTAACAAGGGTCATTACAACTATTATTACTGGCTACTCGCGATCATGAGCTTCATCAATGTGATCTATTACGCGATATGTAGTTGGTTGTATGGTCCTTCGGTTGATCAGGTGAGGAATGATAGGGTTAATGTTGTAAGAGAGGAAGAAGAGTTACTTGACATTGTTGGGAAAAGCTTTGTTAAGGAAGAGCTTATAAGTGAAGTTGTTAAAACAAAATAAAGAATTAAAGATGTTGCAAGATTGTATTTTTGTCTATTGGTATTTATTGGATTTGGTGTGTGTGTGGTTGTTACTTAGTATATCAAGATCTATGTAGATTTGTAATTAGATTAAAGTTATGTGTTTGCACTAGGGTTTTTGATATTTGGTTATGTAACTTTTACAGGTTAAATTGTTTCTTTGTATTTATATTTTATTGTGTTCTAGCAATTGATGGAGTTTTTTTTGGTGTATGTTGCTTCGCTTGTAATGATTAGGTTTTAGTGTTTTATACACATAATCACTCACTTGTTTTGAGATTAATTGCCTTGTCTCATATGATCTTACTCCACGCCATTGTTGATTGATGGATACATGTAAGTGAACCTATGATTTATATTATTAGTCATCTCATAATCTAGTCACACTCCATTGTGAACCATGACACTATAGTGAGATCTGAGAAGTATTAAAAAAGATCTTAATATTATTAAGGAGATTTTTATATATTCATACACTAAAGGGCTCTCCGCGCGCAGTTAGATTATCGTTAAAATGTTAATAATTTATTTTTCTTTAATATAATTGATGGTTTTTTAGTTATGATATAATTAGTGATTATAATTTTGATAAAATTTACTAATTGTTTTGGTAGTACACATCATTAATCTCTATAGTTTCATTTGTGGAAACTTGTTCACAATGTTTATAGATGTATGTTAAAATATATCGATTCATTATAAATTGTATTTTAGAAATTATATATGTTTCTAAACTATAAGGAAATTTTTGGATCATGCATATTAATTTTTTAGAATGTAATATATTACAAAATATACTAAAATGTAATTTAAAAAAAATTCTTTATAAAAATCATTTAAAAAATTTGAAGTTATATATATGGTAAATATTAAAAAAACTAAATTTAATAATTTAAAATTAATTGAGAGGTTTAAGTTTAAATTATTAGTCATCACATGTAATAGTTTTAAAGATTCGGGTTTTTTTTGAGTTAATAGCTCTAATATATAATTAACTCTTGGTATATAATTATAATATTTAAAATGGAAATATTGTGATTAATAAAAATAAATTCAACAAATAAGAAAAACTCCGAACAACAAACCAAACCGCTAATATTTTCCAACCAAAATAAATAAATAGAAATCAAAATGTTGCCCAAAACCAACAAACACAACCAACTCGAATTCCCTAACTCCAGCCATCACACCTTCCCTTCAATAACTACACAAAACGAGATCCAACCAAACGTTATTCCTACACAACAAAATACCGTAAACAAAACCATTAATTCAACATTCCAACATAAACACCCAATGCATACAAGAGCCAAAAGCAAAATCATAAGACTCAAACAGAAACTTAGTCTTATCCTTGTTTGTCACAAAACCCACAGAACCAAAACAGTTACTCATGCCCTTAAAAATTAATTTTGGAGAGGATCAATGTCAAAGGAGTTCGATGCACAAGTCAAAAATCATACATGGAACCTTTTGCCATCAGATTTATCACAAATGTTGTTTTTTATAAGAAGTAAATATTCATTAATGAAAATGAAGAGTTTGAATACAAGAGTTTCTTAAGATCTAAAAAAAGCTAAAAAAATCGTAAGTAACAAGGGGTTAAAGGAATAACTGCTCACAATTTTATTCTAAACCAAAATATCGACCACTTCTAGAGAAGTAAAGGAACCCGACGACACCAAAAACACGAACTCTAGTATCTCGACGACACTAACACGTATCCTAGTCTACCGATGACACTTTGAAGCACAAACCCTAGTTAAAGACCGACGATGTTTCTCAACACGAACCCAGCGAAGACAGACGACACTTCTAGGCACGAACCCACTGAAGATCGACGACACTTTATGGCATGAAGCAACAATAATCTACTTTTACCTAGCGCGTTAATCAATAGCCGCAAGCGACTACAACAGATGCTAGGACAGTCCAACACTCCAAATTACGCTAACAAAAAAATGAGTTGAATACGCGTCACCAAACCAACTCACTATGACGAAAATTCAAGAAGGAGATATAAGAAAACCTATAAAAAACGACGAAACCATCGAAATTGGACATTGGGATGTTAGAATTCTTCTCGTGATTTTGTTGATTTCGTCCTTGCCCATTGACCACCACGAGCACGGAATAAAATCGTCATGAGCCTTCCTTGAGAACCAAGGAGAGGTCTCCTACCTCTCTTTTCTGACTTGCCACCGGCGGCTCCAGGACCTAAAAGAAACAAAGAAGAGTACCAACGCTATCGTTGGAGAGATTGAAGAACCTCTCAAGTTGAGTAAAAAGCTTAAATTGTGGCATGAGTTCCGAGAAAGAGAGCCACTGCTCGAACCATCATAGCCAAAATCATCGACGACTCTGAAATCTGATGGCCTTTTGAGGTATGTGCCGAGAATGCCATCCACAATCAAGACTGTTCACAACGCCTCTTGACACAACCACCAGTTGGCACATCTCCGGAGAAAACCGCACACCCATTCAATCGTCATTTGAGGAAAAAACTACAAGGACACCCGAGTCAGTTTAGAGCTTCCCAGGAGTCGACTCAAACTGACGACAAGCCTTGAGGCTCTACGACCGTGCACCACCGACTGGTCTTTCACCAGAAGCCGGGAAACAACTTTGCATACTGTCATACTCCTTAAATTTGAGACCTGCTTCAACTGAAAATAGAGAGACCTCAGATAATGAAGTCTAAAAGTCGATTTCTCCTCTCGTCAAGCTTCAATGCCTCGTCAACACTCCAAGAAACTAAGACAGCAAGCCACAACTCTGGTCGGAGAAGAGACAAACCAGAAAGCTCTTATAGATGCAGACATATCAGAACTCAGAGGCATGAGAGAAGAGAAGAAAAATAAAAACGAGATAGGGGAAGATCAGCGTCGCCGGTGGCAAGGAGCCCCTGACGGCGAAGATACTCAAAAACTAGGTATTAGTTAGTGGGAGAGAAGAGAGAAGATAGCGATTTAGATTTTTTCCACTTCTTATCACAAATGTTGTTAACTTAAATAGATCTTCATCTTCAAACATCTACCGAATAAGAGAACTGAGCCACTTAAATCTTTTGAAATTAATTTGTTTCGGTTTGAAATTCAATGCATGCACAACCATTGGCTAGTCAATGAAGATTTAACTTTTCAGTTACTAAAATTTTATGCTCATCCGTCGAAAATTCCCGTCGATTCCCTCGCGGCAAATCGATAATTTATAGCTAGAGTGTAAATTGTACATACAATTTACAGAATACTTATATTGTACTATAAAAAGTAACGTGCACAACTATATACAAATAAAAAATTTATGACATCTTTAAAATATTTCAAACCATAAGAGAAACAACTATAACTAATGAATAATTTTATCCACAACGACTCCGACAAAAATGTGAAAACGTCGGTTTATTCTAGACTTCGGTTTAGTTCTCCACACCATGCGATCAAAGCGATGCCTAAAACTCCGTGATGTTCAGGGCCGATTTTGAGCATAAGCCAGGTAAGCAACCGATAAGAGTCATTGACATTTTGAGAACAATTTTAGAGCCATAAACTTTTTTTTATTATAATAATAGTTATAAATATAGGGCCACCAAAATTCAATTCACTAAAGAAATATTATTTAGAAATGTTTAGCATGTTTTAAAATGTACATGCAATTGATA
This sequence comes from Anastatica hierochuntica, assembly GCA_900406275.1. Taxonomy (NCBI): domain Eukaryota; kingdom Viridiplantae; phylum Streptophyta; class Magnoliopsida; order Brassicales; family Brassicaceae; genus Anastatica; species Anastatica hierochuntica. The sequence continues at coordinate 20,513 of OVAN01002145.1, read as the reverse complement.
TTCTTGAAATTTCAAATAACATATTTAGCAAACGGCCATTGATATATAATTTTCGATTAGGGCCACTACTCTTGTTAGACCGCCCCTGGTGATGTTACACATATCATGGGACATGCTAAAGTTGTAAACTTGTGTTCGACTTGAGCCATTAAAGCTTGCTAGCTTGATCAACACTATTACGTTTGACACTAAGGCTAAGTTGCGTCATCCACAACCTCCCTTTGGCTATTACTTCTTCATCGTTATCTCTTCGAATCACAATCTCTGCTGATTTTAGATTTTCTTTCCTCCCCACCACTCTTGCTTCGATCCTCACTTCTTCCTACATGTTTTCCATTACATTAATTTTAAACATATAAAATTAGATTTTAATGATAGATGATTTGGCAACGATATTAACATTATTGAAAATTGATTAACATAATTATTAGATGTGAATCTCATAAGACCATTGAACATCTTCAATAATTTACTCTAATTTTCTTTCAAAATAGAGTAGCTCTTTAGTACAGTTGAGTTCTATTCTAATGGTACTCTATTTTGAACCGAAGAATAGAGTGGTGAACAAAAACTAAATGAATTACTCTATTTATGGAGTAAATATATTTTTTACTCTATTATAGAGAGAAAAATGAAGTAAATTGAAACTTATTTTACTCCAAACTCTATTTTAGAATGAAAAATAGAGTGAAGTTGAAAATACTCTAAGACATTAACATCACTAATAGATATTTTTATAGTGGTGATGATCTATTAAAAAAAATACAGTAAGAGAAGTCTAACTTGAATTTTGGCCATGGAATACACCGAATAGTTGAGATCAATAGAGGAATGAGATCCTCCGGCTGAGTGTACCGCGACAGCTCCAATCAATTCTATCAGCACTGCAATAGCTCCGGTGTGAAAAAACCCGTCTTCTCTCTGAAAAAGATCGTGTGGTGATTTAGTACCAAAAACATAATTTTAAAAGATTTCGAAAAATTACATGGCCAAAAATTACCTAAGACTAAAGTATTTGGTGAAATATTAAGAAATGAGTACTAATATATATACACTGATTAATTGAAAATTTTACCAAAACACTATCCGTTAGGATCAATTTACACCGTACGATTCCTTTTCCAACATAGATGACTTGAAGGTCTTGTAAGATTAAACCAGGAAAGTGTCCAAGTCTTACGTTTCCTACATCCTCCAAAAATGTTTTCATCTTTAGAATGGCCGAGTCCTCCATACTTTCTATTCTATAGATAGACTTTTTTTTTTTTTGTCATCTTCAAACTCATGATGATTTGTATATAGTAGTCACTATTAATTGGTAAGCCTACCTAGAAATTTGTGGACGTCATGCAAAGACAAATACCAAACTGTAAACCAAACTTGTTCCCAAACATGAAAAACTTTAAACAAACCTTGATAGGATCTTTTCCTAACAATTTATTTGATAAATTATATTAGAAAAACTCTCGCTAGCTAATATATATGAACGTCTCGTGTGTGTGTATATATATATATCAAGGTTCTAGAACTCGCTAGACGCTAGTCGAGCGGCGCAGCTGGGCTTAACGCCTAGTTATAAAATCGGAGATTAAACGGAGATTAATCGGAGACTAGTTTGTGGATTATTTTGATAATTTTAATTTAATTTTTATAAATATAGATTAAGCCTATAATTTTGATTTTTGAATTTTTTTTACTTGTTTTTAGATCAAAAACATCTAATTTATACAATTTTAGTGATTATAATATAGTTTTATTTAATTTTACGGATCAATTTTAGTTAAAAGTCCAATTCCATAAATTAATTAGTGTAATGCTGGAAAAAAATCGAAATGCGGAAGAAACTAATCGGATGACCACTGCCTGACGGATACGCGGAAGAGTAATCGGTGTAGACGGAAATTTTTAGAACAGAGATATATATTGGTTGATGGTTTCACAGTAATACAAAGACACCTAATTAGAAAGAAAACCAAAATCAACAAATAACCAACGGGAGAAAAATGAAAACAAAAGTTAAGGGATAGTAGGTGAAAAATATATTCAACAATAATCGAAAACAATCGTCCAAGCTACCACTACTCTAACTTTTTTTTTTCTAACGTCTTTATTGATCTAAAGGTTATGCAAATCGTTATACAATATGTTATCTAGACCAAAAGGGATAAAATTATAACATATCGAGCAAATTTGTCGTAAAGGCTTCTTCGCTATCTTGTCTGCAGCTTGATTGGATATTCGCGGTACCCATGTGAATGAGATGTGATTAAATCGTTCTCGCCATGAGTCAATGTCCTGGAGTAAGTTTAGGAGACTAAAATATGTTTGTTCGCCTTGAAGGATGTGAACCAAAGTTTTATTATCACCTTCGAAAATGCAATTCCGAAATCCTCGTATCCAGACTTGCTGCATTGCCACAAATAAGGCTTGCATTTCCACTTCAACAGAATCTCTCGAAGGTTTCCCTTTCGTAGTACCCGCGCAAACGTAGCCTCCATTTGCATCTCGAATAAACCAACCTATTCTTGAGTCACCTAAATCATTTCGGGAACCATCATAATTACATTTGACAAAATCCATCGGTGGGCGTTGCCAGTGTGATGCCACTTGTTGTCTCCTAACCCTGGGAGGAGCATATATCTCACTAGTCGTACACTCCATTGCATCATCTTTCGCATGTTGCAGATCGTGATGCCATCCCTGATCACGTCGTTGGAAAATGAGAGTGTTCCTACTCTTCCAAAGCCTCCAAAGTATCCAGAAAGGTAATATTTGCTGATATCCTGCTGATGTACACTGGGTGTAATAATCAAGTAACAGAGAAACTTTCCCCTCAAACGTGGCCGAGGGGTCCTGAAGCTGGGGAATACCAACACCCGAAGCTCGCCATACACGTGCCGCATGTTCGCACAGGAAAAATAAATGGTTAGTATCTTCTTCAGCCATGCAACATCGTCTACAAATCCCATCCGTCATGATGCCCCGGTACAAAAGACAGGACCCGGTTGATAGTGCATTCGAGAGACATCGTTTGAAGCTTATCCATATCCCACTGACCATTGTCATCAAACAATTGTGAAACCGTATTCAGTGGCAGGACGGGGCCTATCAGTCGTCGAGGTGGTCTCGGATGTTGAAGAGGGAGCCAGTTGTCCCTCCAGATGTTTGTTTGCATTTCGTCGCCAATATTCATACGCAGACCCCGACAGATCAAATCTTTCCCTAGCATTAGAGATTTCCAAATAAAAGATGGTTTGTTACCTGTAGTGGCGTGCAGAATGGACGAGGTGGGGAAATACCGTCCTTTGAGTACTCTGGCAGCAAGGCTTGCCGGGTTTTCAACAATGCGCCATACCTGTTTGGCTAACAGCGCTGTATTGAAGTTCTCAATATCACGAAAGCCAAGGCCGCCGTCCTTTTTAGACATACTTAACCGTTTCCAGGAGTACCAGTGCATAGACCTTCGACCATTACTTTTGCTCCACCAATATCTCGAGATAGTACGCTCAATCTCCTCACAAGTACCGATTGGTAATTTGAAAACATTCATGGTATACACCGGAAGAGCTAAAGCAATTGTTTTAAGGAGGATTTCTTTACCCGCTTCGGAGAGGAACCTGTTGGACCAACTTTCCGTTCGGAGTTTAACTTTTTCAACAATGTGCTGAAAGACTTCTTTTTTCCGCCTTCCTACTTGTTCTGGTAACCCCATATAATTGCCATGACCCCCATCGTTATGGATATTTAATATTCTGCGGAGATTAGTCTTCACAGCATCTCTAACCCGTGATCCAAAAGTAATTGCTGATTTATGCAGGTTAACAGCTTGACCAGAAAGTTGCTCGTATGTTTCAAAGATTCGCATTATTGATCTCGCAGAGCGCGGATGTGCGTGACAGAAGAAAACTGCATCATCTGCGGAAAACAAATTATGCACTGTGGCCCCGAAATTGCTAATTTTCATACCTTTGAGTCTGTTTTCCACAGCAGCTCGTTGGAATAAATGGGTAAGAACTTCAGCGCAGATTATGAACAAATATGGTGAGAGAGGATCGCCTTGACGAATACCTCGTGTGGGAATGATGTGGCCCTGGGGGGATCCATTGATAAGTACCGAAAAAGAAACGGATTCCACACAAGCCATAATCCAAGAAATCCACATCATATCAAACCCCATAGCCTTCATGGCATCACGCAAGAAACACCATTCAACCCGGTCATAGGCTTGGATATATCCGTTTTAACTGCCATGTAAGAGTTAGCCCAGCGCTTTCGTGATTTTAATGAGTGTAGTAACTCATGAGCGACAATGATGTTATCCACACTCTGTCTTCCAGGAATGAAGGCTGCTTGATTCTCCGAGATGAGCCTAGGTAGGTGATTCTTTAATCGGTTGACCAGAATTTTGGAGATGAGTTTATAGGACACATTGCAGAGAGATATTGGTCGAAAATCCGCCATGGTCTTTGGAATTTCAATCTTTGGTAGGAGAAACAAGTTGGTGTGGTTATTGTTTGCCGGCATTATTCCGCGATCAAAGAAATCACACACTAAGCCAAGTACATCCTCCTTAATCAGAGGCCAAAATTGTTGAGAGAAAGAACCTGTATATCCATCCGGGCCGGGAGCTCGAGTGGCACCAATTTGGAAAACTGCCTGTTTTACTTCATCTTCAGAGATCCTAGTTGTGAGATTTGCATTCATTTCAGAAGTGACCCGGACCGGGAAATCGCGGAAAACGTCAGCTTTAAGGCGATCATAATTATACTGAGTAGTGGAAGTAAAGAGGCTTGAGAAATATGCGCATGCAGCCAGGCCAACGTCAGTATCTCCACGGTAAATATTACCGTGAGCATCTTCAATCGCTAAGAGACGATTCCTAGCAAGTCTACTTTTAGTCGATGCAAAAAAATATTTAGTATTTCGATCACCTTTATGCAGCCACTGATTCCTGCTTTTTAGTTTCCAGTAGTGCTCCTCGTCTTTATACGCTTTACATAATTCTTGCTTTAAGGCCGAGATAGTTTGTGCGGTTGCACCAACTGTTTGTGCATGATCTAGATCCTTTTTCAGTACACCTATTCAAACTTGGGCGTTGCTAATATTTTGCCGTCGCCACCGAGATATGACACTACGTGTTGTTTGAAGCTTTTCCGTGAGATTTGTTGACCGTATGTAGCTCTCGTGCCAATGTGCCGATATGATGTCTCGAAATCCATCATGTTCAATGAGTTTGGGATCGTAAGCAAAACGGCCGCGCCTCGTGTCAAGTGTATGAGATGAGTGGATGAGGAGGGGACGATGATCTGATCCTTCAAAAGGGAGGAATTCAACGAGTGAGGATGGATAGTTGGCCAACCATTGAGATTTCGCCATAGCTCTATCTAAACAACACCATATCGTATGATTTCCCCGTTTACCCGTCCAAGTGAACTTGTTTCCGGTACTTTTGAGATCTTTGAAGCCACAATTTGCAACCATATTCCGAAAATTAGTAAAGCTGCTCTCCGGTCTTAGAGGCCCACCTCTCTTCTCATCGTTAGACAATATCTCATTGAAATCTCCGGTAATGAGCCAAGGTTCTCTTCTATTTGTAGCAATGCGTTCTATGCGTTCCCAAAGAAGATGACGATTTATTGATTCAGGAAAGCCATAAACAAAAGACAACTAGAAAGATAATTCATTAAATTCAACATGGAGATCTACAAGATTAGCATCAGAATAACAAAGAGAAACAGAAACAGAGTTTTTAATTAAAATAGCAATACCACCGCTAAGACCTAAAGGTGGAACAGTGATAACCGAATCGTAGCCTAGATCACAACATATATCCCTAATATAATCATCTTGTTGCTTGGTCTCCAAGAGGCAAATGATGTCCGGGAGATACTTGCGTCGTATCTCCTTGAGGCGTCGAACTGTCAAGGCAATGCCCAATCCTTGACAGTTCCAAACCGTTGTATTCATGGCGAAAGTGGTGGTTCCGGGCCCACCACGCCACTCACACCTTCATCCTTGTCGCTGCTTGAAGCTTCGGCGCCACTGTTATGCAACTTTTTCCTCTCTGACAGGCATGATTCTTCCTCCAATTTACGCTTGAGCTTGCCTTTAGCTTCGTCTCCCTCTGTTTCATCAGACATTGCAAACAGAGCCATTTCATTATCCAAACTGCCATTACCTGGAACTGGAGACAGAGGCTCATCATCTTCCATAAGCACCACCTCGATATCTCCCGAACCATCCTCTTGCTCTGAAAATTCCTGGGAAATGTCATCATCCTCAGGAACCGGTTCATCACCCTGAGCAACAGGAAGACCCTCAGGTTGCCTCTGGATTTGTACTGCCTCAGGATATGCCTGACGGTGATCCATATTTTCATCCAAGCGGTCCAGAGGCTGGAACTCCCTATGGCCATTATTTACCGGCGGTGGAGCCATATCATTTGGCTCATCTTCATTGATTTCGCGAATGACCACGCCACCATTAGGATTATGCGGCGGAGGCGGTTCCATATCCTCATCTCCATCGCTAAAGTCAGAATCATCCTCATCATTCTGGATCAAACATCTACCTGAATCATGGGTGAGACGGCCACACACATCGCAAAAACCACGTAATCTTTCATAGTGAAAAGAGAGAAGGGTGTTAACTCCCTGAGTGAACTGAAATTGTCGTTGAAACCGGAGAGGCAAGTTCATATCCCAGTTGATCTGAACCCTGACAAAAGCAGCCCGAACCGCAGCAGCCGGGTCATAGTCGATGTTCATCAATGGAACCAAGGCTCGTCCCACATGTGTTATAACCTCACGATTCATGAATTGATAGGGAATACCTCTGATTTGGACCCAGAACCTGATGAAGTTCATCATGAGAGGGTTCATAAGCGGTGTCCATCTCTCGAGAATCAGCATCCTGTCGGCGTACGCCCAAGGACCGCGACGGAGAACAGAAATCATGAGATCTTCAGACGGGAAGACAAACTGAAACCTTCTACCTTCGACAATCCGACCCTGTGTTATACCATGAAATCCCCAGATCCTCGGGAGATTCGCAACGATGCCTCTGATGTTTTGCCTCCGCGGCATCACAGGCCTGCCAATCAGGATAAACCTGTTCTCCTCCTCTGCTTGACGAACAACGGCCGGTGGAAGAGGGTATGGAGCGTCATCGATGCCCAGGTTCAGATCTTGGAGGTTGCGCCGGAGATTATCAGCCATTAGAGTGAGGAAGAAATCAAATCGTAGATGTGTTTGAAGATTAGGAAGAGAGATTGTGAGAGGTGAAAAAGATTCGCAGAAGGGATTATATTTAGGGGAAAAGCAGTTACGGGTTTCGTCACGTCGCCACTCTCGCGGAAACGTGGGCAAACTAACGAGATCGTGGGTTGAAATGGATTTAGAGAACACGATCTCGTGGAGAATACGCTCAACCGGCAAGTCGCCGGCGAGACAGCAAACGGCGTGGGCCGCCGTGAGAAGAAAGAGAAAAAACGTTTCGATTTTCGCCTTCATTTTCTAATTTTTGTTTTCTTATTCAAGAAAAAGCCCCACCACTACTCTAACTTTATATCTCTTATAAAATGAAAACAATATTATTTCATTTTTACGTCTCTCTTTTCTTCAAAAAACACCTCTTTCTACTCGATGCATCTTACAACGTTTGCCTTCCCCATTTTATACTCAAACGTGTATTAAAAGTTTTAAAAACAGATACTTTTATATTACAAGTTAAAGTCGTCGATAATTGTTACCGAATATTATAACTAATTTGTAAATTGTATCTTCTCCTCTCTCCCTTGAGTGTGCTTACTGTTCTTATTGATTTCGTATTTTCATGATATTACATAAATTGGTTACGGTTATTTTGTAGAGCGAGGGTCTCTGTAGTGTTTATTTGGTGTCTTTGGGGAGCAATCTCGGTTACAAATTAGTAACCCACTGGTACAACCGAGTTGACATTTAGGTAGAATACTCGTTATTCACCACAAGTTTAGCAATATCACCGAATCAAGTCACAATTAACAAGATAGATCCAAAATTTTTGTCGCTACTCCGTAAATCTACAACATGCGGTCTCTGGATGGAATATCGGTCACTTTTGATTTTGTTTTAAACAATTACTATGAGATTAGAGGATTAAGAAAACAAAATTTTGAAAACTTTTTTAATTTTATAATCTTGTGATTATAAATAACTAAAATTATAAATTGGTAAATTTTGTGATCCAAATTTATATATTAACTTTGATTTTTAATACCCGAAGGTAATCTCTTAGACTTGTCGTCCTATATTAACTACATAACGATATATTGGGAAAATGGATTGGTGTGTATGATAATGCTAATTGTAGGTTTCAAAACTTGCAGTATCAAGTGTTCTCCACCAGCACTTGTGTCGTCATTCACCATTTTTTGTTCGTCATCAACGTTTTCATGGTGTCCCGATAGTTTGAAGCTTTTAGCAATGTGGTTATGGAGCAACTTTGATGCATTTTTTTTGTTTTGAGTGACTTTTTAACTTGACCGATAAACGAAACTACTCATCATTTTATGCGTGGCGTAGTATAATTTCCGCCTCAAAACAGTCTTCGTACACAATGATCTCATCACTGAGACCCTCAGATGCACAATTAAACTTTGCAGGGGCTCGAAACTCTACGAAAGCAGGAAGAGAGTACGTCTTCTTAGATTCGCTGTAATCTTCTCCTTGATCTCTGAAGGAGAGTCGATCCTCCGAAGATATGGGGGATACAAGACAACGATGGGGGAACCTGAATCCACCATGGGGGCATGACTTCTAACAATGGCTAGTGACGATGGCTCGTCAACCATTGGTGTAACATCGTCGGTGCTGATCTCGTAGACGAAGTCAGTGTGGAAATTGTTGTTTTACTATGTCATATTGTACTAGTCAATATTGTAATAATTACTCTTTTTCTTTGATGCATCTTTTGTTCTAGACGACTTTTTAACTTGTACTTTGATGTCATAGTTTAAACTTTGAATTTTGTTTTAAAACTTGATTATAAGTTTAGAAGGGTACCGAAGACAACCCTGAGTAAGAAGCTTACATGATTACTGTTATGCAAGTAGCTTCATACGAAGCATGTGAGTTCTGTGTACTTGTATGAGACTACTGTGACATCAAAGTTCAAGTTAAAAAGTCACCCGAACGTAAGATGCATGAAAGTTGCACCATAAATATCCGGTCTTGTGATGGTGAGATATATGATTTTTCCAACCATGTGCTAAAAACTTAAGCTTACAAGGGGAGGAGAATAAGATTTCGAAGTTTTTAGCATAGTGGTTATGATGAAAATTTTATTCATCTCTCGTTTTGATCATTAAAAGAAGCGTTTAAGCAATAGCTTCAAGAAGCGTTTAAGCAATAGCTTCAAGAAGTTTTGCAAAGAACGAGGCATAAACTTCAAAATCATGTTTTTCGACATGTATAAACTTTTAATAATAGTTTATAACAAAATTCAAAGCTTAAATATGATGTCAAAGTAAAAATTAGCCAAAGTACAAGTCAATAAGTCACCTAGAACAAAATATGCATCAAAGTTGCACCATAAACACTATGTTGAAAACTTAAAAATCTTGTTTCGGTTCACCGAGAACAAGAGATGCATCAAAATTGCGTCATATGTCTTTTTTAAACATATTAATTTATTAGGAAGAGAAAATTAGTTGTTTTAAGTCATTATTATGAGTTTATAAATGTAGGAAAACAAAATTTTTAAGTTTTTAGCATAGTGTTTACGGCGCGACGCTACTTTGATGCATCTTTTACCATAACCACCATGCTAAAAACTTCGAATCTTGTTTTCTTACCTTTATAAGCTTATAATAATATTTTTGTTTCAATACTAATGTGTCGTAAAACTTCTCTTAAAATTTCAACCTGTTAAGTTGCGGTCGAGTTGGGTTCTACATGTTTATGGGTGATGTTTAGGGTTAACCACTATGTTAATACTTCATCTTTTTCCATTCTATTTTTGCGAAAATCTTTCAAATTATGTGAAAATTCAATTCTAGATTTTTAAAAGGGATTTACGATTTTTGGGTTTTGTTTTAGCATAAAGTTTATAGTGTTTGTGGCACAGCTTGAGATTTCATCATAAATCACAAATTGTTTGTGTTACTTTTTCACTTGTACTTTAATATCATAGTTTAAACTTGTCTTTTATCAAATTCATTATGGCCATTTTTCTTTGGCACGAATAAAACGTAATTATTTCTATTAATATCGAAGGTGAGATGGAGAGAAGAAACATAACATCATTTAGATTCCATCTTGACAATACTAGCAGACGTTCCGATGGAAGATCGTTTTTTTGTTTCTGGTTGGGACTCCAAACGTACCCAAATCCATCTCAACAATCAGGCAACAACTCAATCAGAGGGCGTAGTAGCCTTTATGAGGAATCAAACCAGTCGTAGTTCATTGATTCTTAAGGTTAGATTCATATAGATTCACATCTTTATAGAGTTATTAAGACTAGATTTGACTTGATCACTCAAAATCTTAATTCTATGGATTTCACATTGGAATGTGTTAAATGAAATTTCCAAAAAAGTTCTAAATATGCATTTCATACTTAGTCTATAGGAACAGATGATTTATGCGATTAATTATTGACATTTGATATTGTGTTTAATGATCAGTGAATGTAAATCATTAAATGAATTAGTATTACAGGAATGAAATAGTTGATCTTTAGTGTCTTGTCATTAAATGGTCCTTAATATTAGTCCTTGTATCTTTGATTTGCAGCTTGCATTTCTTTATTAATCATCCTAACTAATTGTTTGTATGCTTTTATCTTTGAATTGGGATTGAAACTTTGTTTGTTTGTTTTAATTGATTTGTATTACTTATTTCTTTAATTTCATATTGTTTAATAGTGATTACATCAAAACAACTTGAATTGCTTAATTAATTTGACTTAACTATAGAAATAGTTTAGTTTAGTATTTTGGTCTTTGTGAATTTCGTTACCTCAAATATTATAACATTTTACCATACATTCATGGTTGAGAGTTGTATGTTTGAAACTTAAAACTTGGATTTATCAATTGTGTTATTAACTAACAAATTTTCAAAATATATAAAAAAATTTCTCGTCAACAAGAGTAAAGATATTTGGATATAACAATGGCAAGAAATAATTGTTTGAGATGATTAGAGATAACCTTATCTCATACTCTAATCCACGTGGCTTCTCATAAATGGCATACCAAAATCTCAAAGATGAGAACCCATTTCGCCACGTGTCAGAACAAGATCCACCCATGAGTGAAAGAAGATTCTCCAACTATACAAATCTTACAATTATCCACTCCCTTACTTTGGAAACAAACAACAACAACAAGAGACAATTGTTTGATCAGAGAAACATGGCTTCTCTTGCAACCATCGCCGCCGTTCAACCTTCAGCCGCCGTCAAAGGACTCGGAGGAAGCTCTCTGGCCGGAGCTCAACTCTTCATCAAACCTTCTCGTCAAAGCTTCAAACCCAAATCCACAAGGTAAATGAAAAAAAAAAGCTTTAAAATATAGAATCTTGATTGAGATTGATGAGTAATGGTTTGATTTGTGTATTTAGGGCTAGTGCCGTGGTGGCCAAGTATGGAGACAAAAGTGTATACTTTGATTTAGAAGATTTGGGTAACACAACAGGACAATGGGATTTGTATGGATCTGATGCTCCTTCTCCTTACAACCCACTTCAGGTTTCCTAAAAACAAAACCCTAATCTAGTTATTTTTCTTCAAAATTTTAAGACTTTACTTTGTTTGGGTTGCTTGCAGAGCAAGTTCTTTGAGACATTTGCTGCTCCATTCACAAAGAGAGGTTTGCTTCTCAAGTTTTTGATTCTTGGAGGAGGCTCTTTGCTTACTTATGTCAGTGCTTCATCAACCGGCGATGTTCTTCCAATTAAAAGAGGTCCTCAAGAGAAACCTAAGCTCGGTCCTCGCGGCAAGCTTTAAATTTAGCTTTTCTAAATCCCTTTCTCAATTGTGTTCTGTTAGTTTCTTTTGTAAGGTAAAGAATTAATGAAAATTTTGCATTCCAAGTGTTTGCATTTGAACTTTGTTCAGATGGAAATGCAACAAGAAAAACCTACATTTACAAGAAAGAAACAAACCCGATTTTCTTCAGGAGTATCGCGCTGTTGGACTTCTCATAGTTCCAAGAGTTTCAAGATAAGAACTCTTCTTGTTTGTTGTCATTATATCAGCAACTTTCGAAAGCAACGGTTTCTCGCTATCTCCATAGAAACTCTCTTTATTCACTTCATTGTTTTTCTTACCCCATTGCATTACATCAGAAAGCGATGTCCCTGAAGTAACTTCCTCTGAGAAACTTAGTCTTTCTTCCTTCGGTTTCTCGGTATATCTAATCTTAGAAACCGCATTTATCGGTTCTTGAGTAAGTTTATCAGCGTAAAGCACGTCTTCTATCCTCGACATCACCGTGTGAGCCAAACTCTCAAGCACTCTCGAGTAACTTTCCAATATAGCAAGTCCTACATCCTACAACAACCGAGATCCCAAATTAGATTTTTCATAAGACCAAAATCATAATGCATCTCTTTTTGGAGCTTCTGGTTACTTTGTTGAATTGAATCTTGCTGATATCGAGCGCGGATTGAGAGATTCCGGGAAAGCCTTGTTTCAATAGGAGCAAGATTGTTTCGGCTCTTTCTTCGAATTGTTCCCTCTTCTCAATACTAACTGTTGATCCCCAAGAAGACTTTGTATCCTTCTGCACCATTTTCCTCTTCCATATCACAATCGATGCTTCGATTCTATTCTTTAAATCAAGAATCTTATGCTCGGATGATAAATCCATTTCGATTAAGAATTGATCCGCGTCAAATATCTCTACTGTTATCATTCTGTATATCACATCTCCCAAGCTAGCTCTCCCATTCTGTTCTCACCAAAGTAAGGACCAAGATTACAATCGATTCTCGACGAATGCTTTTATGGCTCACTATATATACCTTAGGAAGTGACTCGAGGTAGCTTTCGGGAATCTCCATTTCAGACAAAACTTGAGCGTTTATCGCCATTGCCGCTTTAAGGACTTGATTCACACATTCCTTCTGGCTCTGTAGAAACCTCCTCGACATCTCAGAGAGACCGTTAGGAGGGACTTTAACTGCCGGTAACCACCATTTCTCATCGTTCCTTGTCTCCGAAGAATCAGGAGAATCTTTTTTAACATAGTAAAACTCATTCTGATCTTTGAATTTATCAAGACAATCCTGCGAACGGAAAAGATGGTTAAATCTTAAAGAGAATTAATGAGAGATCTCCATTTAGTAATTTGTGTTGTTCTTGTTCTTACGAGGAGCATTGCGTCGAGTTTTTTAAGTGCAGGGATGTTACAAAGAAGATCTGATCTTTGTCTTGTTGTCATGACTTCCATTGAAGATCCATCTTTGTTTGTTTGTTGCGTTGGAGCGAATTCAACTATATGATCAGTCACAGAGATAAGCCATCCAATCTCTCTTCTCCACCGCGCTTTTCTATCCGCTGCCATTGGCTCTAAACGCCTTTGTTCTCCAAACGCAGACGCTGCAAACAACCAAAACAGAGCTTTTAGCATTACATCATATATTGATATTGACAATCCATGAATCGAAATACCTGCAAGATTGGTAATGGCGTTAGATAAAGCCAACGCCGAAGAAACACCTTTTCCTCCTCCTGACATATCTTCTCCAAGAAGCAATTTCGAAAACCTTTCTTTCATTTGCTCCATTGCTGTAAAATAACAAAAAAAAAGAGAAAGTTTGATTCTACCCTAACTTGCAACCCAAGAATGAAATTTGACCTAACTTGCAGCCAAAGAAACCTAGAAGATGCCTTAGAATTTACCAGTTTGTACTTGTGTCTCCATGGATTCCGATGAAAACATTCTCGGAAGGACCAGCTTGTCGTTGCGGTTCGGCGTTACGCCGCTTAGAGGCAAAGACGGCCGGTCAACGCTACAGGGTTTTGCGGGTTGACTTCTGAACATCATCATGTCATTATCATCATCATAATTATCTGAACCATCCATTGTCAAAGCACAATCTGAACTCCAGCTTTTAATATGTCTTGAAGCTGAGTGTTCCTTCATGTTCTTGAAATGAAACAATCTTGAATTGTAACTTTCTTGTTCCTGTTCCATTGCTTTTGCCATTGCTAATCAAAAATAATAATTACAAAAAAAAGAATGTTCTTATTTTGTAAAACTTTTTTTTAATATTCTCAATGGGATATTTGGAAGAGAGAAAAAAAAAACAAATTTAACTAAACAAAAAAACTGTGTTTGATTTTCAGACTTAGCAAATACAGAACACCATTGTTTTGACTTCTGTTAATGGTTTTAATTTTTTTAAACCTGATTTATTTTAGTAAATATTTATGATTCGTTGTCCATAACCATGAACAAATGAATTTGGTCAGATTATTCAGGAATTAAAAAACACTTATTTATGTTCTTGGAATGTTTTACTATTTATAATTGAGTACTTGATGGAACGTGGGGTGCACGATATTAGTTTTGATTTATCAAATAGATATATTTTTAAAATTCTAAAATCATTAAAGAGGGACATTTTACAAACCCCTTATCTGTATTTTTTTTTAAATATATTTCTTATTGCATAAAAAAAACAAGGATCTTAATAAAATTAGAGATATGGGTGATGATAATATTTTCCACTATTTTGAACCCTTCCTTATTTATGCAGGATTCCAATTATCAATTATGCATGTACTAGTCTATTAAACATTTATTAATCATGAAGACAAGCCAACAAATTTTTCTAGAAATGTTTTTTTATCAACCTATCTAGAAACGTATACTACCTCCAACAAAAGTAGCTAACATTTATTCATTTAATGAATTTTTTAGAAGATTTTGATGAATTAGTAAAGTAATGGTGATTTTTTAAAAAATTCTCTGCAATTCCACTGATTTGAATCTTTGTAAGTAAATTTCACTAAAACACCTTAAATCACTTAAAGTCCATTAAGTAAAATATTTCAATAACAATGAATTTTATAAGACATTTCAAATTTTAATAAAGAACACTACATTTTTGCACAAAAACATAAAATATCAGCTATAAATAAACAAAATAAATAAAAAGGGTTTCTAGGCTGTTCAAGTTTTTCTCAATTATTTTCACAGAAGGGAGAAAAAATTAGAAGATTAGGGTTTGTTAAGGAGTATCTCCAATTGAAAATAGATGGAAATCCATTAGCAAAGTGTGAAGAAACCCCCAAAATTAGATCCCACCACACATTGCCATCCTCTACCATATCTCTCATCAAACTCATAAATCAAAATATGAACAATCTTGTACTAGTAGTAGTTTGTAGAGAACAAAAACATTATTTTTCGCAATACCAAAACGAACTTGGAACTCAGAAAAAAATACGACCAAAAGCTATTGGTTACGAAACTTGATGCTAAGTAGTAAACAAGAAATGCACAATGGCATAAAAGACTTGCAATTGCAAAATTGCAGAGGCAATGGAAATCTCATACAAGTCCAAAACTTTATAGCAAGAGCAAAGAACAAACCAAAAGAAACTTCTAATCCGATACAAAACAACGCCAAAGTCAAAATCAAAGTTTTTACTCTCAGAACAATGCTCGAAAAACGATTTAAGATGATGAAGCTGCTGCCTTGTTCCTTGGCTTAGCTTCGGTACCTAAACAAGACAAATATGCGGCATTTCAATTTACCGAAACCATTCAAATACGATGACTTAAAACCGATAGATAACTCGGTAGAGTCAATGTAATTTATAAGATAAATTACCTTCTCTGAAACCTGTCTTGAACCTGCGAGGGACATTGCGAAGATACCTCATCCTTCCAGTTCCGGTAGTCTTTCTACGGATTGCCTTCACACTCCAGTTGTCTAACAACATTGATACAAACATCAAATCAGAACTATCAGTCAGTTACAAAATCACAGTACTCGGGAATCAAAAAGGCGGCGTAATGAACTCATTTGCACCGGAAGCAACAGAGAAGCTGAACATAAGTGAACATATATGATATTATAAAACTCCGTATCGAAAAGCATAATGACCTTATAGCAACGAAAGCAACAAAGAAGCTTCACAATGTTTTTAAAGAGAGACTACAAAGCAAAATCTAATGACCTTATAGCAATTACAATAAACTCAGAATCCAAAAAGCATAATGATCTGATAGCAATGGCAGCAACAGAGAAACTCAAATACGAAATCAAATGAAATATGATTCGCACTAAGGATTCAAATATGGCTGACGATCGGAAGAAACCTAATCCTAAACATATTACAAATACGAATCGAAATGATGATTGATCGATTAGATCGAGAACTATTAAGAGAGAAGAGAGAAATCGTACAAGTCCTCTTGCGAGCGGCGGGGTAAGCACAGGCGGAGCAACGACTCTTCTGGATGTGGAAACTACGACGGCCACATCTGACACAGAGCGTGTGACTCTTGTTTCTTCTCTTTCCGAAACTTCCTGTTCCCTTCGTCTGGAATCAATCAAAGAGAAAGAAAAAAACAAATCGATAAACCAAATCAGTGATTGAATATCTCAACAAGCATAGATGAATCAAAAAAATGTGAGATCGAATCGGAGAAAGTAGAGAGAATCACCATTGAAGCGAATGCGAGTAAGAAGAAAAAATCCTTTAAGATCCGCCGGCTTCAGGGGAAGAACCAAATGATTATATTAAAACTAGGGTTTCTCCTTTTTATTAGGGTTTTTTATTGGATTCAAAGGCCCATGGGCCTTTATAATTGTAAATGAATCTTTTATGAAATATTGTATTTAGCCGTGAGACTCTCCAAAAATCCTTGACTATTCATGGATCCTACCATTTTTGATTTAAAAAAAAAAAAAAAATTCCTAACCAATCGCGGACCGCACGTGTCGTGGGGCCCGCGAAAATAGTTAAGGATTGATCCTTAACCAAGGATTTTAAGGACTCCAAAGTCCAAAAATCCTTAACTATTCATGGGTCCAAAAATCCTTAATCTTTTGGACTAAAGACTACGGATGGAGATGCTCTTAGTCATAACAAAATTTAAAAAAGTCTTATCGAATTTCATAAATCATATCATTTGGTTATGCTGAGCTATGGATGTATGACTTATAAATAAAACGAAAAAGATACATAAATCAGAATTTATAGTAAATAGTGTGTCATGTTATTAAAAAATTTATGACATGTTTTACAAACATGATATATCAGTTTTAAGAAAGTTATGCACAAAAAAATGTTTTCATAAAGAATTAGATCTAGTAATATCTATCTATGCGACTTTATTTACCAGAACTTTTTTTTGTAATCGGAGGTGTTTAGGGCGAAACCCAATTAATTATCTATGAGAATAGTACTGACGACTATTTCAGTCCTAAATTTTGTAATGAGGTCTAAGACATAACTCCTTGTTCGTCTAACCAAACAGTAACAACTTACTTCACGGTAGGAATCGAACCTAGGTTGACGAATTTACGTCTTCCACTAAGCCAATCCTTACCATTGAACTACCATTCATTGGTTATTTTCTACTAGAGTTCAATTTCAAATAATCGTGTTACTCTATATTGTGGGTTTTAATTGGCTATACACTAGTAGAAATAAGTGGTATAGTCACGTTTTTGTCACGAAAAAAACGTGGCTATATGATCGTTACTTTTTTTTCGTGGCTAAAATCGTGGCAAAATCATTCATATAACCACGATTAGCCACGAAAAAAAAGTCACGATCCTATAGTCACGATTTTGTCACGAAATCTGTCGTGACTATAGCAGTTTTTTTTACTAGTGATAACGCTTTGTCCACTCAAAATTCTCACACGGTGTGAAAAAAAAATTGATTACAATAGAGGAAAAACCAAATTTCAAGAAATGAAGTATTGATCTATTGAAATACTTGGGGAGCAATTTTTTCCAAAAAAGTGTGGTTTGTCCTCCAATTATCAAAATAAATGTTTTTTACTTCTTCGGTTATATGTTTCTTTTTTTCCTTTTTCACCATTTTATTTCCTTTTAACAAATCCTTCATTATAAATTCATATAAATCAATTGCTTCCATCTTAATATAAATGAAGCTCTCCATAGATTGTCAAGAGAAGAAGTTCTGATCAAGAAACCATTTAATCCATCGCTCCTCGTTCATGGTACCTTTCCTCCATAATCTAATATAAAAAAATTTATAAATTTTGAACAAAACAAATAAAATTTATACTTTGATATGCAAAGGAAATCAAGAATAGAATATTATAAATATATCTACTTAAACATGACTTTAGTTTGTGCTTTTTTGTATTTGTGTTTTTGATGTTTGTTTTCATTGTGTGTCCTTCTACTTTAGGTGATTGTGCCATTGTTAAGTTCAGTGGTAAAACTAGTTGTTGCGGTGGCGGCTAAACCGGTGGCCTCCGTCTCTGTCTTACTCTTCTACGGCGGTCTTCTTCCTCGGAATCTTCAATTAGAAAGATTAACCGGCCATGAATTTACAATTGATGGCAATGACTATCTTGTCCGATTTATTGTATCTTTTCTAAGATGTTTATGTTAATTTATTTACCAAAAAAAATTGTTTATGCTAACCGAGCTAATGATTTATGTCAATTTTTTTGTTATTTTTCATATTTCTGTGAGAAAAACAAAGTTGTAAACAATATTATGAAGGTACCAGGGTTCGAGGCTATGATGACAAAAAAAAAAAAAAAACAATATTATGAGGGTAAAAATTGTGTGACCTAATGGTCTTTTGTGTGTGTGTGTGTTTGAGCCATTGGTAACCTAACAGTAACGATAGTCCAAAATAGAGCTGGTGGTTATATTATTCTGTCAATAATGATAATATTAGGGAAACTAGGTCATATGACCAAAATAAAGTCAAGATATTAAGAAACTAATCTACAACTTTTTTGATCAAAAATGTATTACTTTTTTTAACCTTCTATTTTTAATGTTTTACTAGATGATGGCTCGTGCGGATGCTCGAACAAAGATAATTTTATTAAAATTGTAGTAGTTATAATTTTAACATATAGTTTTTTTTTGTTGTTTGTATAGTTCTTGTTACAAAGTATAAAAGTATGAAAGGTTATACGTATTTGTTTGTGTCTTCTGCAGATGGGGTCAATAATATTAGTATATTGATGTAACTTGAGACATTCTCGTTTGTTGATTTTGCTGTGAAAACTCTCGTTTTTGAATTTAGGAAGAAAAAAAGAAAAAAGAGTTAACAGAGGAAAATCATAATTTGGTACCAAAAACCGAGTCGAACCCACCTGGAAAAATGGTACTGAATCCGGTGAAATACCTGAACGAATCTTAAATTTCTAAATAAGAAAAACTAGAACTGAACCTAATCCGAACCAAACCTAAATATTTCGGGTATCCGATAATATCTTGACTATAAATATATACTTAAATATATTATTTTTTGTATTTAATATCCAAAAAAATCGTAAATTACCATGAGTTTACATATATTTTTGAATTTAAACCTAATCAACCGTATTCCTAACAAATTCAAAATTAAAAATTTGCGAACTCCAGAATTGCGCCACATCCATATAACAATTTTCTGCATAAAAGGTGTGAGAAACAAAACACCATTACTACTATAAATCAGACCATAATTTGTTGTCTTTTAAAAAAAAACTAAAGACATACCTTCATTTTTCAAAGTATGTCAAGGTAGATGGCGTTAAAAATAAGTTTGGCTTTTATAATATATAATCAAACTTCACTGGTTTTTTTTTCAATTAAATAATCAAACTTCATTTGTATTACACATCAACATTACTAGGATATGTAATAATCACGACAAAACAAATATTTGTTATAAAGATAAACACGAGGATTTTCTTTTATTCGTTTAAGATAAATCTCATAATTTCCAGTAGGGTTAGTATCGTCTTTCGTAAAATACAGACAATTTTTCTAAGTGTAAAATAAAAGATAGCCAGTGAGAGCGTGACACATAAGGTAAAATCCTTTTTCTGAAAAAAAAATACAAAACCCGCGAGCTCCAGAATTGCGCCGAATCACCCGTAAATTCTGTGAGGCTTTTTATAATATATAATCAAACTTCATTGGGTTTTTTTTTCAATTAAATAATCAAACTTCATTGGTATTACACATCAACATTACGAGGATATGTAATAATCACGACAGAACAAATATTTGTTATGAAGATAAACACGAGAATTTTTTTATTCGTTTAAGATAAATCTCATAATTTCCAGTAGGGTTAGTATCGTCTTTCGTAAAATACAGACAATTTTTCTATGTGTAAAATAAAAGATAGCCAATGAGAGCGTGACACATAAGGTAAAATCCTTTTTCTGAAAGAAAAATACAAAACCGGCGAGCTCCAGAATTGCGCCAAATGACCCGTAAATTCTGTGAGCGCGTCACGTCACCGAGCGACTTCTCATATAATATATATATATATATATATATATATATATATAT
>OVAN01002144.1:0-35270 GCA_900406275.1 Anastatica hierochuntica | reverse complement strand
TTCCGAAAGGTTCTGTTTTCCAGTTTCAGAGATCCAGGGTTGCATCACCAAATAACGCCTTTGAATCTTTATCTAGGAATTAGTCTAGAATTTCTTTTTTTTTTAGTACTCACGCGTTCTTTACTTCTTCTCTTTGGTGTTTGAGGTGCATGACAAGGGAAGGACAGAGCTCTAAGTCTTTAATCGCCTACGACAACCAGGAGCTAGCTAGAATTGAACGTACCAACAGAAAGCAAAGAAACTAGCTGAGATGGATGATCAGAATCTTCCACTAGATCAACAAGCTGCAGGAGGAGAACAGTTTCCTCAAGATCCAGCTCATCTGGAGCAGCAGCGCTTGGGCCAACAGGGCTTAGTACCACGATTGATGCCGCAGGATGGCCATAATGTACCTCAAGATGTGCGGCACAATCAGAATGTGCCCCTGGCACCGCAGGGCCTGGAGCAGCAGGCTAGGAGACCCACTATCGGAGACTTTGATTCACCGGAGGCATTCTTCGTGAATAGAAGTCCCATCCGGCTAGCGCCTATTGAGAGGCAAGATTACGAGATCAAAGCTCATGTGATCCAATTGGTAAAGCAGAATCAGTTCCATGGCCTTGCAGTTGATCATCCAATGGAGCATCTAGAGATAATCGAAGAGATTGCTAGCACCACTCGCTCTAATGGTGTTCCGCCAGATTACCTGAAGTGCAAATTTTTCATCTTCTCTCTGGCTGACAAAGCCCAAAGATGGTACAAATCACTTCTCCCTGCATCTCTTACCTCCTGGGGCGAAGTCAAGGGAGCCTTCCTTGCTCACTTCTACACTAAGTCCAAATTTAACCAACTGCCGAACAAGATCTCTGGGTTTCAGCAAGGGGCCACTAAGTCATTCTTTGAGGCTTGAGAACGGTTTAAAGAGTACATCAGAGATTGCCCTCACCATGGTTTCTCCAGGGAATGTCTGCTGAACACATTTTACAAAGGTATAGACGAGAGGTATCAACTTTCTCTAGACACTGCCAGCAATGGAGATTTCATGACCAATTATGTGGATGATGCCTACCACTTGATTGAGAATCTGACATCTAGCAACAGCAATCACTGTCTTGACTATGTCAGGGGATCAAAAGGGGCAACTTCTGAAAGTGCCCAAATATCTAAGCTGAAATCGATGATGGCTCAGCTGCTGAAGAGCCAACAGAACCAACAAAGGCATGTGAGTTTTTGCGAAGATTTCATAGACATTAATGCAGATATATGCGTAGTAGGAGAAGCTGAGAATGCTGAAGAGGTGAATTACATGGGATATCAGAACAACAAGGGGTTCAATCAGAACTATAGAAATCATCCTGGTTTCAACTACAGAAGCAACGTTGGTGTTGAAAACCCCCAAGACTGCAATTACCCTTCTCCTGCATTCCAAGGGAAAACTTTTGTGCAAAACTCGGGTTCTCGAAATGTCTTTGGAAAAAGCTTCGTGCAAAATCAGGGTAGCAGTGGTTTTCAGCAGGGATCTGCAGGAAAATAGTTCGTGCAAAACGCGGGTTCAGTCGGTGCAAAATTTGGGCGTGACAAATTTTCCACCGGGGTTTCAGAATAAAGGACAGACTTCTGGGAACTTCTCTGGTTTTCAGAATTTTCAACAAGAACCAGCCCCACAGGATAATAAACTCGAAGCCATGATGCAGCAAATTCTAGAGGGACAAATGGTCAGCAATANCAAGTTCGAATCTCTCTCTGCGCATGTGAAGAAGATGGACATCCAATTGGCTCAGACTGCTGAAACAGTTAAGAGATCTGCAGGAACTCTTCCTGTGAAAGTAGAAGTGAACCCTAGAGCACAGTGCAATGCTGTCAAATATGAGAATGACAGAGAAGCTGGTGAGGATGATGCTGCAAAAGTTGATGACATCTCAGAAAAGAATTCTCCATCTTTTGCAATTTCTGAGCGTAAATACACTCCTAAAGTGCCATACCTCATAGTGCCACAACATCTGAGGGAACCAATCAGTGAGAAAACTCTGGCCGGATTTCATAAAAGAGTGAAAAAGATCCCTCCTAACACATCATTTGAAGATGTTTGGGAGCACTACCATTTGAATATGTTATTCAAGAACACAAGAGAGACTATGGAGGAGATCGAGGCATTGTTCATCAAGGCTAAAAGTGCATCTTCACTCATGAAGATTTTGTCCAAGATAGATGACCCTGAGAAGTTTGAAGTACCATGTTCTATTTTAGGGGTCGAGTTCACTGATTCTCTACTATGTGATATTGGGTCTACAGTTAGTTTGATGTCCAAGGCTATTGCTGAGAGATTGAATCTTGTTACAGAGCCTCCTATGCTGACCCTAAAGTTCGCAGACTCTTCCACAAAGTCTCCACAAGCTCCCGTTAATAATTTAAATGCGAAACTGGGTAATTGTCTTATTCCTACTGATTTTCAGGTAGTGGAGATTAGCAATGGTTCTGATAGGCCATTGATTCTTGGGAGAGCTTTTCTAGCCACAGCGGGTGCGATGGTTGATTTGTCTAAGAAGAGGATCTTGTTTGCAAACATTGACGAGAATGTCTACTACAAAGTTGTGCCCACAGGCAAAGGTACGCATCTTGCTTCTTGTGTTAGTGTAATTGATGGATTTGTGCATTTAGTTATTTCTTAGGAAGATTTAAGCACAAAGAGTAAGGTCAAGGAAGTCTTGGATGGAGACTCTTGCATCACAACACAAAAGCATGTTACAAAAGCTAAGGAAAAGCTGAAGTGCAAAAGGATCAATGGAGATTCTTATATGATGTTGATACCTCAGAGCTGTTCTGGTGGTGTAATTGAGTATAAGGTGCAAAGTAAAGAAACGTCAAAGCCTTTTGCAAAAGTTCGAGCTATTCTCACGTCAAATTTGAAGGAGAAAGATCTAGAAGCTGTTAAGGGTCTCATGAGCAATGTTCTGAAGCTCAAGATGTTCGATGGAGGGACTTGTTTTGGAGCAAGTTCTCATGTTCACCGGGACTAATACCCAACTCCAAAAGTCGGGCTAATTACTTTAAACAAGCGCTTAATGGGAGGCAACCCACTGGTAAGAATATTTTTCTTGTTTAGTTTTTCTTTTTTTTTTGTTTTACTAAAATACTGACTTTTGGTTTTAGTTTTCGTGTGTAAAAAAAATCAGATTCCCAGGTGATCGATCGATTCAATAATAGGATCGATCGATCCCTCATCAATCAACCACCATATATTTTTGCGAAAATCAGGGATCGATCGATCCTCCCAGGCGATTGATCGATCCCCAGGTAAGTCGAATTTGGTTCGATTTTTGGTTTAAATTTCCGGTTTATTTTCACTCAAATTGAACCGAAAAACATGTTTTAATTTTCTTAACTCAATTTTTAAGATGAAAACCAAAATTTTTCACAAAAATTTTATCCCTTCTACCATTTTTCTTTGTTCTTTAAAATTTTCTAAAATCTTCAATACTTATTCGATTTTTGCGATTCAAGTGTCTAACTTGATCAGTTTTTCGAGCTCTTTCACTTGGTGCTAACAATTTTCTGAGTTATCAAGCTATGTTCTCTCTATCTCCTACTTTGTGCACGAAAATTTGGTCATCTATTTGGGTTTTCGCGAGACTCAAACTGAACTTGATTTTGTCTTCTGTTTCTTGTTTATAATGGTTGATATGCATGCCTATGATGATAGAAACAGACTTAAATGAGATTTTTATGAGAGGTTTGATGATTTAGGATTTGAGAACTTAGGAATTAGGGAATTTTGAGAAATTCGATTTCACCTTACAATTTCATGATGGTTGTTGTTCTTGATGGCTTAGAAGCATGAACTAGGTGAATGTGTGATGAGTTTCTTTGGGGGTTGATGATATCTCTTTCATTCTTATTCTCACATCGAGGACGGTGTGAAGTAAGTCTGGAGGAGGATGTTCGGGTACTAATTTTTATTTTTCTTTTGGTGTGTTCTAACTTTTGAGTCTTTTTATTTATTTTATTGAGTCAAAAACCTTGTAGGGGATTAAGACGGAAATTGATGATGAATGTTGAACCAATTGTCTTGTTTTCTTTTGTGATTTCTATAATGACCATTTTGTTGCAGAGGATGTTAGTACAATCAAGCCAGTAAACCCTTTGGCTGTACTCCCTACCTGAAAGTTTCAGCCAGTAGATTCAATTTGATCTGACGTTAACTTATTTATTTGGATTATTTAATTGAACTTAATTTTTCTCATCATTGTTTTGTCAGGGATTGAACCACTAACATTCAGGAATGTTCTACCTTTTTACCACTCTTCCTTCCTGAATGGCTAGACTCATCTTTAGTTTGGTACCACACCTTGACCTTTCCTCCTTTTTAGCTCCATTCATTTTCGTATATTTCATCTATGTGCACACTTGTGCAAAAACAATGGAGAGGATAGGATTGACATAGTGTACTCTGCTGCTTAGGATTGGTTAGTGGAATGATAGGTGTTTAGACATCTGATTATGTCTTTTTGGGTTTATGCTTAAGCTTAGATGTGAATTTTGTGATGATAACATAAGATGGTGGTTGATTCATTTTCTTGGTTGTTTTTAATGTTGTATGAGATCTGTATTGTAAATAACTGAACCTACCCGAAATGTGCACGAAAAAAACGAAAAAATAGAAAGAAAAAAACGAAAAAATAATAATCCGAAAATTGCACATGTTTGGGGTCAGAATGTGTTTGTCTCAGTATTTTCAGTTTTTCAGGAATTCAATCTATGTTGATGTTTGGGTGGTTTTTGGGTTTATATCAGTATGCTTAGGTAGTAGAGGAACTATGATTATCAATAGATCCATCTCTCCTGCGATTTTGCATAATGTCTTGCATCCATTTCACACTTCTGAGAGCCCTAAACACCTAAACTCCACCGTGAAAATCATCCCTCCTTATATCGAGCCCTTTCCTGATATTTATTTCTGATGAGAAACTCATGCCTTGTTTAATGAATGTTAGAGAGTTAACTGATGGGACGTTGAGTTTGCAGGTCTGAGATTTAGAGTATGGATAGGCTTGGGAAGTTATTGTGGGGAACTAAGGGAGAGCGTTTAATGCTTCTGTTTACTTAAATGGTCAGATGAAATGCTTTTGCAAGGCAAGGTTCCCTGAGATTTCTAGAGTCTCCGCGTTTTCAAACCTTTTCGTCAACTTGAATTTTGTTATTCTTCACTTGAGGACAAGCAAAGGTTCAAGTCATAGGGGAATCGATATATTCGTATTTTTGCTCAATTCTAAGGTTGTTTTTAGGTGTTTTTTAGGTTTTTCGAAGTCTTTTCTTTTGTTTTTAGGCGTTATAGGTGTTTGGACATCACTTGAGGAAAAGCTTGAATTTTACAAGAATTTTGAAGATTTAAGATGAAGAAATGGGGCGATTGATCGATCCCCAAGGATATTGATCGATCCTGTTAGAAGAAAAATACAGAAGATTTACGGAAGTGGGCGATCTATCAATCCCTTAGGCGATTGATCGATCCCCGCGCGTGCCAAATTTCTGAAATTTCCTTTTTTGTATTTTTTCCTGTTTCTTTGGGAAAAGCCCAAAAACACTAATAACATCCCTAGGACGAAATTTAGAGCGTCAGACCTTATTTTTCACGCAGACTTTTGAGTTTTTCTTCGTTGTAAGCTTTGGGAGACGAATCTCTTCACCGATACTTTTGGAGAAGTTTTCTGAGAATTTAATATAAGAAGTTATTATGTATTTGTAAATTCTTTATATGATTTCTACAATAAAAATTCGAACAACGATATTACAAATTAATTGGTTTTAAAATTGTATGAATGTTTGGCATGTGACATAAATATATGGTAGGATAAACTCATTTTTATTTTTACGTCGATAGTTCATATCGTTAATACGTTTCAATAATAAAAGTATTTGTTCTTTATTATAATTTATTTATAATAAAAATTCATATGCTCAGACTGGTGATGAAGTTGAACAAAGTGCGCTTTAAAAAACGCTCTCAGGCCCGCAGCCCAAGGTGGTGTCAACAAAATGGTTTATCTCCCCTGGTTTTCCATCTAACCAGTTTCTTACCACTTTTGGTTAAAGAATCATACCAGCTTTAACCTGACATGGCTCACCCACCCCGGTTTACTTCCAATTTTAGCAATTTTTCAAATTTGAAGTTGCAAATCTGGTTTAAGCTTTGCCCGTCTCTCTCGTCGGAATTGGACACAACTAGAGCCTCTCCGTCAACAAATCTCTTCTCCCTGACCTCCACCGGACCTCTACACCGGAAATTTCAAAATTCTGAAATTCCTGACGAAAGACTAAAGATTTTCTCATAGATTCTGGCACCTTAGGCACCCAAGCTAACTGAAAATGGACGAGGCAACATACAATCCCCGTCGAGATGATACCGGGGACCTTCTTCAGCCGGCGACCCAAGGGTTGCGACACTAGTATCTCCGCGCTGTTTTTTTCACGAGTATCCGACAGGAACTCGAAGAATTTTCACACCTATTGGTGCAGAACCTTGAAACTACTTACGAATTTTCGCCCAGGAACGGAGATCCCAAACCTACTTCTGTGCAAAAAGCACAGTTTTCTTCCTCCACATCTAAGATGACTACCAGAATACCTTACTCCGACAAAGGCAAAGGCATAGTAAAAGTTGCTTCTTCCCCACCACGACGAGCTCGAGTCCGAGTATCTGCTCCCAACAATGAAGAACTCTTTCAGAAACATAAACTCACACTCATTGGCCGAGTAACCAATGCAAGGGTCCAACGTATCTGGTCACTTATCCCTTGTTTCTCTGACCTGTGGAAAATTTCCTCTCGCCCTGTAGGAGCAGAGCTGGGAAACAACCTTTTCTAGTTCCAATTTAGCTCCGAAGAAGATCTACAAATGGTCCTTGAAAACAGACCATACCACTACTCTAAGTGGATGGTTATCCTTCAACGGTGGGAACCTACTGTGTCAAAAAGCTTCCCTTCTCAGATTCCATTTTGGATCACCCTCAAAGGCCTCCCAGTCCATCTATGGACCGATTATATTGTCAGATCTATAGGCGATGACATTGGTTTTGTAGAGAAGGTGGAGATATCAGACACTTCAGTGAGAATGAGGGTCCATGTGAATGGATTGAAACCTCTAGTCACTTCCTCCATAGTTGAAGTAGAAGATGATGGAGAAGTTGAAGTTTCTCTGGTCTATGAGAAACTAGAGAAACATTGCAGAAGGTGTTTCATGCTGGACCATGAGAAACAGGACTGTCCTAAGATCACCAGCCACCGAGCTTCTCTTCAACCTGCTCAAGCTCCTCAAATGAGAACTATATCACCAAAGCCTCCACAGGACAGAAGAACTATAAGGGAACAACACCAAGGAATAGAGGCTTCCCGCAAGAGGAATCGCGAAGAGGAAAGAGAACCAAGGGATTCTAGAGCCCGCCAAAGATAGGAGGGTAACCATAGGGGCAGCCAACCTGAAGGGAACACTTCCAAGTCTCAAGGAAGTGCATATGATCGCTCCAAAACTAATCACACTCCAGCTTACTCCCCAAGGAAGAAAAGAGAAGATATGTATCGAAAACCACATCAAAGAACCTAGGCCAGGTACATAAATGCCCATAATGCGTGGCAACCGGTACGAAGAGATAGTGAAGTTGCTTTGCCTCCGATCCGCATCTGCCCTTCCCCAAAAAAGGAAATGTTTACAAAGCAACCAGAGTACTCAGCTCCATCTGCCTCTTCCAGATCACGAAGGCCTGCACTTGAAAGAGTGGAGAACTTGGCTCAAGAAGAAGAGAACCTCCCTCAGAAAGCTATTGAGGAAGCCATTGGAGAGTTGCGTGGAGTCATGAAACAATACATTAATGTTGCAGATCCTTCTGAAAGTGCAGCAAGAAGAGAAAGATTCAGACAAGCGGAAGAATTGGGCCAGCTAGAAGATACAGCCATCCAAATGGTGTGAGCATCGCAAAAAGTAGCGGAACAACCTCCACAGAAGGAGAGTATCATGCCGTATGAACAAACTGTCGAGAGACTCCCTGCACTTCTGCGCTTAGGCCCTGTGACAGTATTGGAGAATGAAACCGAAGACCTTGATAAACAGCCAACGAAAAGAAAACCAGGCAGACCTGCAGGAAAAAAGACAGTCCAGCTAAGCCCCAAACTGATCTTAAATCGGCAGCACGCAAGCGCAAAAGTAAACAAATTAAAGCTTCTCCAAAAAGAAAGCTGAATCTAGATCACAAACAAACAGAAGCAGATAGCGGTCAACATCTTCCAGGACCATCCTCTACTAGAACCACTCACCAGGAAGCATCTCGAGTCAACACTCCACGCAACCCCCCGGTTCAGCTCATTCCTGCTAGATCAAAGAAGGCGATAGATTTTCGGGATCCATCAGATCCTCTTCCTTAGCCTTCATAGCTTGGAACTGTCAAGGAATCGGGAACCCCTTGACAGTTCACCGATTCCGAGAGCTCTGCTCTTGTATTTCGCCGGATATTTTCTTTTTGTCTGAAACCAAAAACGCTAATGATGTAGTTCTAAATACACTTTGATGTAATGGATTTGGTTTCAATGTCTTGGTTCCCCCAACTGGACATGGTGGAGGCGGTCTTGCCTTATTTTGCAAAGACAACATAGACATCACAATTCTAAGCTCTTCTGCGAATTTTATCGACACAAGCATCAAATTTGAAGACAAAAATTTCTTTGCAACTTTTATCTATGGAGACACAGAAATCAGTAAACGCAGAGAATTGTGGCGACATCTTACAGACATATCATCATCCCGATCAGGAGCTTGGTTCTTATCGGGAGATTTTAACGATCTTACAGACAATTCAGAAAAGTCAGGAGGTGTTCAATGACCCGAAGGTTCTTTTGGAGATTTCGGAGCTTTCCTCTCCGAAAATGACTTATTTGATATTCAATTCTCTGGTAATCCACTTTCTTGGAGAGGAGTCCGCCATTCCCACGTGGTTCATTGTAGATTAGACAGGGCATTATCAAATAGCATGTGGGTTGAATTGTTCCCATCTGGAAGATGTTCATGCTTACCTTTCGAAGGCTCTGATCATAAGCCAGTGGTGACTTACTTTGAACCACATCGCATGCCCCGTAAAGGTTTATTTCGGTACAATCGGAGACTAAAGGATAATGAAGAAGTGGGTAAACTGATCAAGGAAGCTTGGAATAGCCAACAAGGCTTAACAGTCCTACAGCGCATATCACGGGTGCAACAAGCGATAGCGAAGTGGAGTAAAGATACTCATAGAAACAACAAGACCTTGATTGATCAACTTAAACTCGATCTAGATGCTGCAATGATGAGTGATTCTGCTGATTCGTTAGCCATTGAAATCCTCTCTGATGAGCTAAAACTAGCATACCAAGCCGAAGAGAATTTCTGGAAACAAAGAAGCCGAGTACTATGGTTGTCTTTAGGCGACAAAAACTCAAGCTACTTTCACGCGATTACAAAAGGAAGAAAAGCAAAGAATAAAT
The DNA here is from genome assembly GCA_900406275.1 of Anastatica hierochuntica. Classification (NCBI taxonomy): domain Eukaryota; kingdom Viridiplantae; phylum Streptophyta; class Magnoliopsida; order Brassicales; family Brassicaceae; genus Anastatica; species Anastatica hierochuntica. The sequence continues at coordinate 25,788 of OVAN01002144.1, read as the reverse complement.
TCTCGGTCATTGAAAACGAACAAGGACAAGCTGTCTACAAGGAAGAGGAGATAGCAAAAGTCATTGTAAGTTACTTTAAAAATCTCTTCACGTCTCAAGAAGCAGATGCATCAGACATGATCAACTCGACACTCACTCCAAAAATAACACCGGAGATGAATGATTCCCTAATAGCAGAGCCTTCACGTGAGGAAATCAGAACAGCTCTCTTCTCCATCCACGCCGATAAAGCTCCCGGACTGGACGGCTTCTCGGCATCCTTCTTCCAATCGAATTGGAGCACAGTCGGAGATGATATAATCAGTGAGATCCGATTCTTTCACACAGACTGCTTACCAAACCAAATTAATGAGACTCATATCCGCTTAATTCCTAAAGTTCATGCACCGAGAAGGGTCTCGGAGTATAGACCCATCGCCCTATGTTCGGTATACTACAAGATCATCTCCAAGCTAATCTCTAAGAGACTTCAACGTATCCTCCCGGACTTAATCTTCGAAACGCAGTCAGCGTTTGTTCCCAAGAGAGCCATATCCGACAACTTCCTAATAACACATGAAGTTCTTCACTATCTCAAAACATCAACGGCAAAGAAATATTGTTCGATGGCGGTTAAAACCGACATGAGCAAAGCCTACGACCGGATCGAATGACCTTTCATTCAACATGTGCTCGAGAGATTGGGATTCCACCCGAGAATGGTACGGTGGATTATGCAATGTATAACCACTGTTTCTTACTCCTTCCTCGTCAATGAAGCTCCCCGGGGAAAGGTCTTTCCGCAACGTGGTATTCGACAAGGCGATCCAATCTCACCCTACATCTTTATTCTTTGTAGTGAGGTCTTATCCGGTTTGTGCTCTCGAAGCCAAGAAGAAGGCAAATTAAAAGGAATACGGGTCTCTAGGGCAAGCCCTCGTATTAACCACTTACTTTTCGCCGACGATACGATGATTTTTTGTCAAGTGGATCAGACCTCTGTTTCGACTTTGAAGGGCATCTTGTCTGCGTACGAGCAAGCATCTGGACAGTCGATCAACCTCCAGAAATCCTCCATCACTTTTTCAAAAAAAACACCGAAAGAGATCAAAGCAAGAGTGAAAGCAGAGCTGCGAATTGACAAAGAAGGAGGAATGGTAAGTACCTCGGACTACCGGAACACTTTGGGAGAAGGAAAAAATATCTCTTCACTTCCATAGTTGATCGTATCCGACAAAAGGCAGTGAGCTGGTCTACAAAATTCCTTTCCTCTGCTGGAACATTAACCCTGCTAAAAAGCGTCCCTCAAGCCATCCCAACATACGCTATGTCATGCTTTCAATTACCCGTATCATTATGTAAGCGTATACAATCGGCTTTGACTAGATTTTGGTGGGATCAAAAGCCAGGGATAAGGAAAATGGCTTGGAACTCTTGGGAGGAGCTCGAAAAATCAAAAACCAAAGGAGGACTCGGCTTCCGTGATCTGCAGCGATTCAACATAGCCCTGTTAGGCAAGATAAGCTGGCGAATTCTTACGAATCCAAATTGTCTAATGGCAAGAATTCTCTGCGACAAATACTGCTCAAACTCCAAATTTTTGAATGTCTCATGTCCTTCCTCTGCTTCTCATGGCTGGAGGGGAATCTTATTGGGGAGAGATCTTATTGCTCGACATCTAGGTTGGGCTGTGGGAGATGGGAAGAGCATTAATATATGGACTGAACCATGGCTCTCTTCCTCCCATAAGGAAACACCACAAGGACCACCAAATACGATGCATCAAAATATGAGAGTGGCTGACTTTCTAAAACCAAATTCAACAGAGTGGGATACATCAAAAATCCACAGCATACTTCCTGCATATGAGTCAAAAATCATATCCATCTTCCCAAGTAAACAAGGAGCTGCGGACAAACAAGTATGGCTGCGACACAAATCTGGCATCTATTCGGTGAAGTCCGGATATCACACAACAGAGGTTATAGAAAACCAGGACACAATCATCAGTCAAACCAGTACTCAAAACTGGAACAAGGAAGTGTGGCAGCTTAACACACAACCCAAACTCAAACACTTCATCTGGAAGGCCCTGAAAGATAGTCTACCGGTTGGTGAAAGATTACTAGCCAGGAAAATCTAGACAGAATCTTCATGCATTCGTTGCAAAGAACCCGAAACAATCTCGCACCTACTCCTTCACTGTCCATTTGCGTCAACTGTGTGGAGTCATGTGCCTTTTTCGAAACAAATTTCGATGGTCAGCTATCAAAATTTCCCCCGAGCTTGGACACAGTTGAAGAACTTGCTCTGCCTCCCACCAGTCGGTATCGCATCGACACCTCTAGCATCGTGGATATGCTGGTCATTATGGAAAGCTCGTAACGATTTGGTCTTTAATGACAAAGCTACGACAGTAGAAGATCTTGTCTCCAAAGCAATCAAAAACGCAAAGGAATGGACACTTGCTCAAACCAAATCAAAACCGAACCAAACACTCCCGGTGCAAAATAGATCCTTTCCTCAAAATTTTATTATATGCAGATCAGATGCTGCATGGAGAGAGGATCTGAATGCAGCGGGCTTGGGGTGGATCATCCTACACCAGCCTCACCACGTACTCTCGCAACACTCAACGGCGCAGCCTAATGTTAGGACTCCGCTAATTGTCGAAGGCTTAGCAGCAAGGGAAGCTCTAAGCACAGCTGTCTCCAGAGGACACAAGTCTATCATCTTAGAATCTGATTCCCAGCAGCTCATCCATGCCATTACCTCGGAAGATGCTCTTGTGGAGATCTTTGGTATCATATTGGATATTCGCATGTTAGCTCAACATTGTTCTTCTTTTAATTGTCGGTTTATTCCTAAAAACTTAAACAAATTTGCTGATTCTATAGCAAAACATGCTCTGTCTAGTTTTGCTATAGCACCTACAGCTCATGTATTGGTTTCAACATCGTAGTAATGAAAATCTTTGTGCACAAAAAAAAAAGAAAAAAATTCATATGCTCTTTAAATATTTTTTTGTATTAGATTATATTAAAAACGAATTTTTTTACAATGAAAGCACAAATCAAAATTTAGTTTACTTTAATTTCAGATGGTTATTTGATGATGTATTGTAATTGGTTAAAGCATCAACACCACTAGATTTCATTTATTAGAAGTTCACATTAATGGAAAATGATCAAATTCAAATGTATTAATGTAAGTTTATAAACAAGTGGTCAATTTTTTTTTCCATGGAGGGTCCAATGAAACATTTATGTAGTCTAAACAAGCTTGGCTACTTCGTTGGGAGGCGACGAATCTTATTTTTACGCTATATGAGATCTAGGTTTCTGAATAGATTTTTTTTTGTTAATTTGAATAGTTTAATAGTGAATATTGCAAATTATTTCAACTCAAAACTCTTCAAGCTAGAATTCGAAAATAAAATTTCGACTATAATACATATGATAGTATACACAGCTACACTGCCTAGTATAAAAATGTGTCCAGGAAAGGTCGAATGAAATATTTCTTTAACCTCAATCGATTGTACGAACTATTTATGATACTATGAGTCTATAATAATCTTCTTGTGTTTTAGTCAAGACATATGATATTCGGTGAATAGAAAAATGATCGTGCTTGATCTATTTATTGATCATATCAAACTAAATCCGATGAACACTAGTCACACACAAAAAAAAACATTAGTTTTTTTTTATATAAATAAGATACAAGAACCCGAAAAAAAAGAACTCAAATTGAGACATTATAATAATAAGGTGCCTAGAGAGACAAGAGCTGTCAGTGACCAGATGTTGTCTCCTACTCAATGCACAAAAACTTCTGTAACTTCAAAAACACTAGCTAGTATATAAATATAGTATTCTCTTAAGCGTTTAAATTAAATAATAGAATATTTTTACGTGTAAAATTGTATTGTCAGATAAACTCAGAAGTCAGGACAAAGAGGAGAATTGTTAATTGAATTTCATGTGTTGTTGTTCGTTCTCTGTACGTTCCGGTCGACCAGAGAGCGAGTTCCAACGTCTATCTCTTCGTTTCGATATCCCACGTGATCGTTTTCACGTTACATGGTGTCAACGCCTTCAGGGCCAAATAATAGTCTTTCTTCTTCTTTTCTAAATATATTTATTATTTTATATTATCAATCGAATATTCCGTTCACATACGTACGAAATATAAGATAAAATAAATGAAATAAAAAGGCTAAAGTTGGATGGATTAGTGCATTTGATCCCAAAATAACATAAAGAATTGTGTACCGATCTTTTCCCTTTTGTAAAAGCACAAGATCTAACCTAAACACACTTTGAGTGATCTAGTATATGATTGAAAATTTTAGTAACATGCAACACGGCCATCGATAAACATAAAAACAAATAAAATAAACAAATATCGTACGCACATCCCAAAAATTTTAATAAATGTAACAAAAATTACAGAGAGTCACGTACATGCATGTGCGTATAAATTACACAAATCTAACTAAAATCTCTCTATCATATGCTATTACTTAATTAATGCGACATTGCATGGTCCATCCACCTAAGCCTTACCTGGAATCACCCTCATTTCTTTTCTTGTAAATTTTCATTTTATTTCTTAATTTGGTCGTCCCGTATCGCCTTTGATTTGCCTATACGTTTTGATTATAACTTAGAGCCCCAAAAGAACGTAGTAGAGTACTGTTACAGGCAAAGCAACTAGCATTCCGAATATAACCCTGCAAAACAGTAAAATAAAGTAAAAAAAAATAATTAAAATCTCAAACTTATGTTTCAATAATTTTAGGGAATATAGCATCTTATGGTTTCATGATTTTAAAAGTTCTGATACCATATATATTTAGAAGTCGATCGACTTTAGTTGAAGAAAATTAAAGAAAATATAACTTACGCAGTGCTGAGAATATCAGGATGGACGTTATATTCTTTTGCGAAAACAAAAGGAACGATTCCTTGTGGAAGAGCAGCCTTCAGAAATATAAGTTTTCTTATCAATAATCGTGATTATATATTTATCAAAAAAAATAATAATATACATATAAACATATACTATTTTAATGAAGTTTAATATCACTAAAGAATCAATTGTAATTTCAATAGAAAATATATAAAACTAAAAACCTACCTGGACGATGGCGATATGGAGGAGATTGCCTCGAATACCGATTGCAATTGAGGTGGCTGCGATTACAGCCGGTCCGGTCAAGAACCTTACGGCCATCGCAAAGACTGCTACTGATTTTCCGCAAGCTATTATCTTTGGTTGCAATGCCATAAATAAACCTATATATATATATATATTACCAATTAATAAACATGATGATAATTAGTAAAATAGGCCAAGACTTAAAACTATATATAAACTAATTAATTAATCAAAAGAATATATGAAGATGAATCATACCAAGACTAAACATAGCCATTCCAAGACCAGCATCAGATAATATCGAAATAGATCCGCTCACTATTGTTGGCATCTTTATATTCCACCTGCACCATAACATAACATCAACCAAACCACATAAATTATTGCAAAATGATTAAAGAAACCTTTATAAAAGTTGTAACAAAATTTAAGTTGTCCAAAAACTTATAATAGTTTAAATGAAAAAAAATGAAAATAGCACGCATGAACTTTTTAAATTATATTCTTTTAATAGTTCGTGTAACATCCGTTGAAAAAAATGTCAAAAAAAAGTATGGTTTATAGAGAACATGTTTTTAAATGTGACATCATTTAGTAAATAATATGCAAAAACCTTTCAAAGTAAAAATATAGAACTTACTTGTAAGAGACAAGGGACCAAGCAAGGCCAAAGAGACTAGAGTAAGTGTTAGGGTTTCGAATAAGTTTTCTCCAAACCATTATCAAAATTAGTCTGGTCATCACGCTCGCTGGCGGCATCTGCTGTTTCCTCGGACCGCCGGCACCACCGTCTTCCACGTCACTGCCTTTTTTGCCATTGTACGGTGAGGAATTTACCCCTGACTTCCCCTCGTTATTACCGTCTTGGTCCATCTCCACATGCCCTTTTCTCCCCGGTGTCATGTTCTCTATCAGATTTTGCATCGCTGTCATTAGATATCAAAATTATTAAATTGATTATGATCTTTCTTCGAAGTAAGTACTAACTTATTGACTAATAGTTTCATTTGCGTATTGAAAAAGCATTAAATGCACAATCACATCTTCAACTTAAAGCAAAAAATATTTAAAAAATTTAAATATGAAAAATATAATTTAAGTAACCTTTGGAGGCAAAGTTGTCCTGAGGAGGAAGAGGAGCCTTTGGGTCGGTGGATAATTCGGTGGAGGCACCTCTTGTCATAGCGTTCCTCGCATTGGCTTCCGACACCGGAGAAGCACTTGAACTCCACACGAACATGTTCATCTCCTTGTTCTGTCCTCCTCCTCCGCCGCCGCAGCTTCCTCCGGCTACTCCCCCGCTGCTTTCCTTTTTCTTGCCTCCACTCGCTCCGCTTGTTGACCCCATGAACATCGGGTTCGGTGGTGGGTACGACGGAACTGGCCATACACAGATATTTTAAGAAATCACATTTTAACACAAAAACACGAAATATCATAGTAAAAGATATTTGTAGCTGTGTACTGATTTTTTATTCAAAATTATTAAGTAAATTTGGACATATTTTCCTTTAAAATCATTATCCAGCCAACAAAAAAACTATCTGATGGAAAATACAAAAATAGAGTATGATGATAACATTATTTTCATGTTTACCGAAAAAAAAAGAACATTGTTTTTCTTAAGAAAAAACAATACCCAAATACTACTAGATCGTTTTTTTCAAAAATGCCTTTGGATATGTCATTTAGAAATCATTAGCATTTTTAATGTTTTACTATAACACATTACCAAAATTAAATCTCACCGGTGACGTTTGATAGATTATAGAAATATTTGTTTGCATCAAGATTCTTCCAACTATTAAAATTATTTTGAAAGCAAAGTAAAAAAAAAAAAAAGAACGTACCACTGTTATTGTTGTATAATTCACCACTCATGCTTCTCCCTCCTCGACCTTTCTTAGTCTTGAGAACTTCCTCATCAAAATTAGACGTCCTCGGTGTCACTCCTTTAGATGACTGAAGTGAGTACACATCTCCGCCGGGACCAGTTCCGCCGTAGCTATTGGTGTAGCCGTGACGAGGGCTCGGAGCTTTGCTTGCGTTAAACATTGCGTAGAAATCTGTCTGATTAAAGCTCGAAGCTCTCGGTGTCGGCTCTCGTGACGACTGAACTGAGTAAATCTCGACGCCCGTGAGATTTGAAGCTCGTGGCGTGATCATGGATGAGTTTAGACCTCCTCCGTGAGATTTGTTGAATGATGAGATCATTGATGAGGCGGCACTTGATCTCCGGACCACCACGTGGAGCTTTCCGTCGTCACCTATCTCTGCATCCGTCTGATTAAGAAAAATAAATTAAGATGGTGTTTTGCTGCATCCTGAAATAAACCGGATTTAACCGAACTACAAAAAAGCACAGCAAATTATGAGTACGAAATATAACCAAATTAATAACCGAAAACAAACTTTGGAACCAACTTATGAAAGTTTTATTTTCCTTTATTAATTTTTAAATAACTAATGAGATGAGTAAATTTTATAAAATTTATATAGAGATAATAATTATACATTTAATCATTTATATATGTGTATGGACGAAGTGAATATCCGTGAGGTAAAATTAAGAGTTTTGGATGGAACCAACACATAATAGATGGAAAAAAAAATTAAGAATATTTTTCTAAGGCCTAGCAACATATAATAGTGTAAATAAACATACCTCGAGAGGCTCACGACCATTAAGAGAGATAACATCAGAATCAACTCTGAAAGAAGTGATGGAACCGGCGGTTTCCGGGAACTGTTCGGAGATGAGAAGCTTAGCGCCACGGAACTCGAACAAGAAGAGCATTAATGTATACCATATGATACTTTGAAGCACCACTATCTGCACCATTAAGTCGCCGGAATAGTCGCCGTACATCGCCCTCAGCAATGGGATTCCCATTACCAATGTGTTTGGTAGTGTCGATAGCGAAAAGAGTGTTATCATCCATTCTAGACTTCCTCTTCGACTAAACGCCTGAAAAGAAAAATTACATCAACACATAGAGACTTATGATGTATAAACACAATCATTGTATGTGACCTAGAGTTACTAGATTACACGTTTTATTACATAATAGTACGTCTAGTACAACTCAACATCTAGCTTCAACCATCAAATATGTAAATATACTATGTGCTTATATATAAACTATAAGATATAATTCATAGAGGGAGATATTGATATAAGAGACGGGCCTGCCAAAGGAAGAGTGCGGTGAGGATAACGACTTTCTGAAGAGAATCGGCGGCTAGGAAATGGTAATTCATGGCATAAGGATCATTGGAGGAGATGAAATGAAAAGAGAGAAGAGGAACTGCGAAAACGGCAACGAACCGGTTTATACCGGAACATTGGTCCGGCGTGAATATTCCCCACCACCGTACCGAACCATACGCTAGTATCATAGCTACGTATAGCGGCACCATCGCCGCTAGCACGTCGTACATATCTTTGCCGGTGATCATTTTGATTTATTTTCCGGCCAGAAGAGAGGAAGAGGATATTAAAGATTGAGAGATAGAGAAGAGAGGTTGTGGTATTAAGTATTTATGGAGAAAGTGAACTAAGTTCCTTGAGAGTTGACACTTTTTTTTTTTTTTGACGTCGAGAGTTGAGACTATATTAATTAATATGTTGTTTGTGTTCATTAGGTATATAAACTTTTATAATGGCATAATGGCATTCGTGTTCAAACATTGAATTATAGCAATATTTGACAATTGATTATATTATATTAAGCAAAACATAAACCAATTTTCCATCTAGTGGCTTTTTTATTAATTTAAAACAAAGATGATACACTTAAACCGACAAAACTGAGAACACCTTTCCAGAGTCACAAACCGGCTTGTTTTATGAAAAAACTCCTAGAGCCAAACATCCAGTCAAACACACCGGAAACTAAACTTATTAAACAACAAAGAAGTTAAAAGACTACTTATGAGCCGGAGAAAATAAAACCTCTAGAGGATGAAGATATCTAGATCATAAGCAAAAATTAGAACGTAAAAGCCAAGATTATTAGATGGAGACTAAATCTTTTTATATTTCTCCGATGCTAAGGAACCACGAGCAAATGCCACTCATTATATTGCTTCGATATGACGAAGCCACGAGCAAACAACGACCTCCATATCCAAGTGATGATGACAATCGACTACTCAAACTCACTTGATGCGAGATTCAGTCCCTTGCAAAGAAACTGAATCACCCAAAAACAAGGACAACACAACTCCGTACATCCAATATTTCACCAACAAAAGTTTACCAATACAAACCTTAAGGCCAGAGAGGAGAATAAGCAGAACCAGATTGGTGAAAGGACCATAAACTTGAATAGCTACTCTCGAAAAGATCGGTAGATCACCAAACCAGAGCTTCAGGTCTATGGTCTTTTCAGATGTATGAAAGGACCATAAACTTAACAAACCCTATTAAATAAACTTCAGAAATTAATTAACTTTTCTAAGGGTTAGAGATTTGGGCTAAGAATATGAACAGATATCATTGATTGGGTTCTTAATTTTTTTTTAAAATCTCTTAATCACCTTTACCAACTTTTTTTTGAATAATTGGGTTCTTAATTTTTATTAACAACTCTTAAATCAGTTTTACCGCATTCTTTTATAATTAAAAGGATCTGGATTAAACTCTATACATTCTCCATGGTGAAATCTAGCCTATGTATAATTTAGTTCTTTCTAGATATCGGATCTTCCCCATCTGGCATTCAGACCTCTGTTACCTCTAGTCACTTGTACAATTTATGTTTTCTAATCAGACTTTCTACATGGATCCTAAACTTACTATATGTCCTATAAATTATAATCCTACATCACTATTTTTTTAGTTCATGCTTTTCCCCTAATCAATACATTAATTGGAGGCTTTAAACTTTAAAAGACAGTAGGCTTTTTTTTTTGCAGCAACAACATCAAAGTTATAACAAACAAATCACCAGATTATTTGTACAGTATTTACACTACAACTACAAACCATCCAATCATCTTGTTAAGTATTTGTAATTTGTTACACCCTAAATAGATATTTGATTTTATGATTCACTTTGATTTGGAATATTTTGAATAAAAATTTGGATATCTAATTTTTTAAATATTTGCGAAAATCCACATCGATATATGATAAAGTACTAAAAACCTAAAAGATACAAAGCATACTAGCTGCCTGCAATTTCGCGGGTGTAAGTATTATATGGAGGATTTGATTATCATATCAAGTTTTTATGTTTATATACCTGATTTAGCGATATAAACTTTTTCATATGTATGAGTTCAATATCATTTGAAAACCATCTTAATTATCATTTGAAGTTAAATGTCTACATGTAGTTAAAATTGAACTTAGTTTAGTATGCATTCCAAAAGTTTGAAGGCTAAACATCATAATTAAATTATTTTGTAATAATTACATCGAGAATTAATATACACATAATCTCTCCAATCCGTAACTTTAGTAAGCCTCAAAAGCATTATTTTCACGGGAATCAGTGTTGTCAATCTATGATTTATAGAATTAGTCAACATGATTTACCCCTTATCGTACAATCTAACACAAAATTATTGAAAATAAAAAAGTATATAATATTTAACTACTTGCACTAATATTAGATCCATAATAAACTAAAACGATTTCCTGAATAAATTCACTCTGTTGTTTCACATTTGAAAAATAATATCTTTCGTGACCTCTCAAAAATTCTATGGACTTTTCATTTCAGAGGGCCAACATTAGAGATTTGGCCAATTACATCTGAAATATAGTTCATTAATTTTTTTAATTCCTTTTTATGATAAATTATAGAAAAATAATTTCAACTTACCAACAAAATAATCGTCGTCAAAGTCCACAATGAGTACTGCATCAAAATCTAGAAAACTAAGAAACTTAATTATCGGACATCGAAACGATTTAGGGGATCGATTAAACTTATGAAACTTTGTATCATATATTAATTGATAGAAAAAATTCGTTTGAAGTTTTATTGTGGTAACTATCACACATATATATAATTCCATAATTTTAGAGCTAAAGACAAAGTAATAAGTTGTTTCTTTTTCTGTTTGATACACCAAAAATATTTTATTGAGATAAACATAGTATACATATATCAATATTTCCATAAAATCCATATTTAATTTATGTATATATCTACAAATTTTCCGTTTTACAACTTTAAAACAGTTCCGGCTGTACATGTTCTGGCTGAAGAACAATTACTTGCAACAACTACAAGTACGATTGGATTAGTTTGTAGGTAGATGGATCTTGGAAACAAACTGATACCACTTCTGGATTAGGATGGATATGTCAAGATAGAGACAAAAAGACAATTTTGTTTGGGGTGAAATGCCATAGACGAATCCTCTCACCATTGCATGCAGAACTGGAGGCATTATTGTGGACAATGTCGGAAATACATTAGAGAAGGATAAATTGTCAAATTTTCAAGACATATTGCGCGGAATTCACCAACACTGTCTAGAACCCGGGTGATTGGTCAGTCTTTTATACTCTCATTCAGAATCTCATGCATATGTGTCAACACTTCCCTAGTTTCTCGCTTACTATCATCCCGCGTTCTTTGAACGCACAAGCAAATTGCCTGGTTTGGGGGCTCAAGTGTTATTTATCATGATTATGTGTTTGTAGAATTTTTCTCTGAATTGGACAACCAATCTCGGTGGTTCTATTTAATAGTTGTGAGGTTGGCAAACAAATATTATAAAATATTATAAATCTAATAAATGTATAATATTTAGGGTTAATTCTGTAAATTTAATTCTCTTTTTGTAAAGAGAGTTACATCATGAATAATTTTGTTTTTTGGTGTAATATATTTCGTAACTTTAAATCCAGGAAATATTATATATTCATATTTTTTTAATTCATTTCATAAATAATTCCATTAAGTGTAAATTACATATTTGTGCGAGATTATATGCTATTATCTGACTAAGATTTTAAAAGTAATATTACATGATGAAATTTTAAAAATATATCTCTATTGTATGATTCTAATTTTTATAATTTTGAAAATATAATTGCAAAGCAGAACATTAAATTTTTTAATCTAATAATAATATGTAAATTGAAAATAGGATTACATAATTCTTTAAATATAATAGATTAAATGTATTTTTCAAAAACTTTATATAAGAATACAGATTTATGTTGTTAAACCGTTTATATTATTTAACTTTTTAGTAAAACGACAATATAAAACATGTTATATAAGAAAAACGGCAATAGAAAAATGTTAACATTATTAATTTATTACTATAAATCGAAAATTATAAATCGAATAATCTAATGTTCGTCAATTGGTTTAAGGTTTTTTATTTGATTTGTTTTGAAAAATTAGTTAAAGTGATTTGTAGTTTATGTGTTTATTTTAAAGATGAAATAAATAAATCAAAATTAAATTAAAATTTTAAATCCATCAACTAATCAAATTATAACACTAATTCTAAGAGCTCGCATATGATCGACATTCGACATGCAAACGAAAATCACTAAAGTGTATTTTTATTTAATATATAGAAGAATTAGAAAAAATAAAATTTGAAAACAAAAATCCTTTGAGAAGGAGATCGACCTGTTAAGTCTCATTTTAGTAATCTTTGATATAAGTTTTATTTGTTTATTATTAGTTCTTATTTATTTCTTCCCATGATCATATAGCTAATTGCTAGTTCATAAACTCATTAATATGTTCATTAAGACAACTTTTCTGTGGAAATTTAATATTTAGGGGGGTTGGAGAAAAACTTATATATACTATGAAATGTTATATATTATCTTCACTAATGCCCTATATCTGTAAACAAAGAAATTGGAGTAGATATCCAGCCTTTTTTAAAATGACTTTTATTATTTTTATGGATATTTTGGATTGAATCAAAACAGATCTATTACCAGTCCTACGAGACATCATTTAAATGCCTTTTGAATCGGAAGTAGATACTATTTTGCACATTAAGTTTAATCTCTATAAAATATAATTTTCTTTTCTGCTGTCAGAGCATATTCAATGTTAAGAACCCCAAAGGGGTTCTTAGCCATTTTTTATTAAACTTTTTTAGAATCAGAACCCCAAAGGGGTTTTTAGCAATTTTGGTCAATTATTGCAAGAATCTTAAATGGAGTTCTTAAATAATTTTTTTTTTTTACTTAAAACAGATCCGAAACAGATCCGAAACTTTAAAAAACGTAAAAAAGATATGTATCATATTCAGAAGCTGAAAAACAAGAAAAACGGATCTGAAACGGAATCGAAACGGAACCGAAACGGATATTTTCGGGTATTTTGGGTTCGGATCGGGATATTTTAAACAGATTTGAAACGGATCCAAAACTTCAAAAATCGTAAATGAATATGTAACAAATCCAAAAACTGAAAAACAAAAAAACGGATCTCAAACAGAACCGAAACGGAACCGAAACGGATATTTTCGGGTATTTTGGGTTCGGATCAGGATATTTTAAACAGATATGAAACAGATCCAAAACTTCAAAAATCGTAAATGAATATGTATCATATCCAAAAACTGAAAAACAAAAAAACGGATCTGAAACGGAACCGAAACTGATATTTTCGGGTATTTTGGATTCAGATCGGGATATTTTAAACAGACCTGAAACGGATCCGAAACTTCAAAAATCGTAAATGAATATGTAACGGATCCAAATACCGGAAAACAGAAGAAAAAAATAGAAAAAACGGATCTGAAACCGATCCGAAAATCAAACTGTTCTGACAAAAAAAAAAACAAAAAAGAAAGAAAAGCCGAAGAACCGGTCCTTACGAAAGGACTTTTAGATACGGGTTCTTCACAAAATCTATTTTTTTTTAAATGGCTAAGAGCTCCTTTTGGAGCTTGCGATAATCGTGGTCTTATATACACATTTGATTATGAAAAGTAAAGAGAGAATCTTGTCTTGGGATAAGAAAGATCGGTTTCTCACCTTTTTCTTTTAGGCTTAAATTCGTTTCTCACTCTTGTGGTAAAAAAAAAGGTTTCTCACTGTTTTGTCCCGCGGTCTAAACGCTATTGATTCTAAGATAATTAGACCCAATATATATAATTTATTAATTAAAAAACTAATCATTAACAAAAAATACCTTTTATATTTTTTATATTTATGACAATTTTGTCCTTCTGATCGACATAGACCGTCTGCAACAAATAGTCTGTCTGCAATAAATAGTCTGTCTATTTGTTGCACAACATAGGTTTTTCTTTTTTCAACTTTTAAAATACTCATTCTCAAAACTTTGTCATGTGATGCTTTTAACATTACCAAATAAAATCGTGAATCCCAATTACGTTTTCTCCCTTGATGCTTGGTTATTTGTTAAATTCATAGGCACGCGAAAATAGATTGTCTAAGTTTATATTATGTAAAAAATAGACGATCTAATAATACATTATAATAAGTTTTGTCTATTTGCAAAATATATATCCGTTTCGAAAAATTCAAAATATGTTAAATAGGGAAAAAATCTACTTTTTTCGTGTATTTACAATTTCCTTTTGATATATATAAACTTATAGAGCCATTTAAAATTTTGAAGGGTAAAAAGACAAAAATGAAAAATTATAATTAAAATTTATTTAATTTTTAAATTAAAAAATATGAATGACTATATTCTTAATAAATCTCCACTCCCCTATTATTCCATAAAGTTACACTTGATTCTGTTGGGCTCTGCTAACTTATGGATCTCTTTTTGTTGCCGTTAACTTATAGATCTCCACATAGGGATGAAGATTAAGGATAACAGGTCGGGGATGTACGAGTAAGGGTCGGGTACGGGTAGTATGGGTATCCAAAATCACTATCTGAAACATACCCATGATAATAAGGATCGGGTAAGGGTCGGGTCGGTTAGGTAAAATCAATACCCGTTTAATACCCTAACTCGTATTATATCAAATATAACTCGTTGAATTATTGTAATTAAACTGTTAAAATAATATAATAATAGTATAATATTTTTTAGAATACTATTTCCTATAAAAAACATTTATAAAATTAAAAATTAAAGTTACACTAAACATAAAAATAATATTCAATAACTTATTTATCGGTTTTATTTTTTTATATAAAATTAACATTTTATTTAGACAAAAAATGTTAATCTAACTAGTTAAATAATATTAATATTACTAAATATATAGATCATTTTTAATTTTTAGTCATGTGAACGGGTAATATGGATACCCATATATTATCTTATATGATCCTTATCCGAGCTTTACCCGTTTAAAGAAAATTTCTCTACCCAAACGGGTAATTAGTATTATCCATACCCGATCTTTATCCACTAATTCGGATCAGATATAAGGCGGGTCAGGATGCCCGATCCAAAATGCTCAGGCCTATCTTCACAAGAAGTATAAACAATCTAATAAGTAGTGATCATACAAAGAAGTTAAAGATGAGTGAAATGATTATGAAACATGAAATCACTATCTATTACCAAAAAAAAAAACATGAAATCACTATCTACAGCGAATTTGCTAAGGCTGATAAGCTAACACAATAATTAGTGGATAAACGAGATTTTTTTTTTATCCGTGTTTTTTATTTCTTTTTTTTTTGGTAACTTGGTAATCAGTATCAACCAAACTTTGTTTGTCCATGCAAACTAGAAGAAACAAAAATGGATTGTACGTTAAAAATAATTTTAGATAATTTATTACAATAGCTATTCATTTACAGCATCCACTTTTTTCTTTTAACACTTCACCTCATTTTTTCTCTCTTCCACATCATTATTCAACACATACATAACTTTTACCCTCTACAATAGTTTTGTTTAATTAAATTACAACACCTTACCCTACCATTTTTATTTCATATTTTTCTATGTCCAAATCTAATGAAAGTAGTCTCTATTTATACAGAATGAAAAATTAAAAATTTTGATATAAATTTTGATATATTTATTTATAAATATTATGAAACAATTGAAGTTATATAATTGAGATGGAAAAAAAACATGAAAATCAAAACAACCAATCATAATGCAACACTTGTCACACATATCCTCTCCTTTCTACTTTCACGGGTGTTGAAAGTTTTCAACACTAAATTTGGCACCTCACGCCACATCACTTCTTTTTTTATTATAACAAACCATTGTAGTAGGATTAATTTTTTTCAACTGTTGTAAAATGGTTTACAACAAACCATTGTAAGTAGTCTTAGGCATCATGGACTTCCAATTCAAAACCAATTGACAATGAGTGAAGTGGTCCATGATCTATTATACACTAGTGTAGAATTCTCTCAATTTTCAATATGGATTTTTCTAACACTCATAGGTCGCCTCGAGATGTGAGCGAGACACACACAACATTTCATACCACAACAATGGATCACTTCTACGGACCATTTTAAATATGGGAAACCATTTTGTGGAAAATCGTTTGTTGGGCCAATATGACTATGATATCATAGTAGGAATCATGGACTTCCAACTCAAAATCAATTGACAATGAATGGAATGATCCATGACCCATTATATACTAGTGTATGATTCTCTCCACTTTCAATGTAAAATTTTTCTAAAACATTGATATAACCCAAAACAATATTGAAAAATCCAAACTTTTTGATAGAATCCTTATTCTTTGTCATGAAGCTTATAGTCTCATAGTCATAGATGTCGTAGACGACAATTTTAGGAACTTTGAGATTTTATGAAACTATTTGATTATTTTGAAAATATAAAATAATTGAATATTTACTTTTATATTTTATTAAAAAAGAAAAAACTAATGATGCTAACAATCCAATATGTCAATATTGATTTTTTTTTTTGGGGAAATTAATTTTGATGGAGGTCAGAAATTATATCAAAAGTATATCACGATTGTGAACATCAATGAAATGATTATATTAATAATGCTAAATACGTATATTTTGTATATGTAAAAAACTATATTTTTAAAAGTTGTTTTATTATAATGGCGAAAACGTAAGTTTTCTTTTTACAGAGTAGGTCCCAAGAATTTAGAGGTCTAAAAAATGAAAGGTACGGTGTTTATTATTTTTTTAAATTATGATTTAGTACATGTTTTATTTTCATGTTTATTGATTTGAATTTATTTGTGAAAGTGAAAAAGAACAAGAAGAAATCTTAACTGTGTAATTAAAAAGTGAATATATGTGTGTGTGTTTTTTTTTCACTTTTAGTTAATTTTGGGTAAAATTAATACCAATATTTTTCATAATTAATAATATCTTTATGTAAATATTCATAAGTAATTGCAGTTTTTAAAAATTGTGTAAAAGAAAATAGATTATAGGGAGAAATGAAGAAGAATAAAATAATTTATAAGGATAAATGAAGAAGAAGAAAATACTTTACAAGGAAAAATAGATTAATACGAAGAATATATATAATTTAGATGGTATGTCTGCGTTTTAAGCGGATGAAAATTTATAACTTATATTATACCAAAAATTCACATTTGTGATAGTATTATTTATTTAGCGTAGGATTTCTAACATATTATATCTTACATAAGATATAAAAATTAATATGTGAGCATGCGAATGTGAGATAATAATTAAATACCAAATATGCAGTTTCCAACATTAAAAGTTATATTCTTTGAACAAATAATTTCTAATATATAGTTTTTTACTAAATACACAATATGATTTTAAAGCACATCTTATTTATTTATTAGTTATTTATAGGTGATACATCTGCATCATTGGGTACTAAAATACTTAAAAGTTATATTATATGCGATTAATTTATGTTTTGAAAATATTATTCATTTTACAAACTGTTATCTTTGAATTTATATACTATTTGATATGTAGACTGTGCGAGCATGACTAAAGTTAAAGTATTAAGTACACATTTCTAACCAGGATGGCAAACCCGCTTTGGACCAAACTATAACATCTGTCTCATCCTCTCCCGAGAAAAGTGTGTCACTTACCCTAACTTACATCTCAAGTAACTTCACAAATCCAAAGATAAACTTTTACTCAAAAAAATGTTCCAATATCTAATAACTAAAATAAATCGAGTCTAAACTGAATAAATAAATAAAAATATTGTCAAAAAATAAAATAAATGAAAATCTCGTTGATCTCAAAAATAGCAATCTGAACCATCCGACGTCTCCAACTACTTGTAAACCGCACTTGAAAGTATAATGGGAAGAGGTGGGGATTAGCAACATTAAGTCACTCAGTGAGATGATGAATTCTAAGGGGCCATAAGTCCACATACCCGGCTTAAGCACTTCAACTACGCAATATATTCCTAAAACAAGCACGTGCACGACACCTAATGCAACCAAGAAATCAATAAAGGCTCTATCTACATAATAATATAATATGACGACATCAGTGAGCGCCTACACCCCTGAAGAGGCATCCTCTGTAAGGTTAAGTAATCATCAACACCTCCCATTGACACTTTATCGATCTAAACAGGGCTACAAAACAACATTTCGACTTATCTCTGCACCCAACACAAACAAGACTCCGGGATACAGACCTTCGTCGCTGCAACCTCTACCAAGCCTCATTCCTCCATAATACACATTATATATAAACCACACTGCATGATCCAAGTGTTATTCCACTGAAACCTTCAGTTACCTCGGTCTGCGAAACCTAGTCTCATATAATCAATTTGTTACATACATATGTCAATCTTGCATAATTTCAAACAAAAATATTTTAACCTAATTTGATAATTAAAGCATAAAAGTACTATGTGAAAGAGGTCCTAACATTCTTCTAAGATCAAACAAGCAAGCAAGATTTCAAACAAACTCAAGCAAAATGTTCTGGTGCTAGATTACGCAAGAAAGAGTGAATAAGAAAAGTCTAAGGAGTATATGGGTCTAGCCCTCACCTTAGCCTTTGTAAAAGGGCATTTCTGATTTGCTGAGAACTTTAACAAGCTACTAGAACCATTAAGCCGAAACCGGAATAAGGTATTGGTCAATATTGGCAAAATACATTGGTATTGATCAGATCCGGATAATTTTCCCAGGCCTACTTGAGAGCCTTCATGGAGTTGTCATTTCCGATCTACAAGAAGCTTCTCGGAGAGTTACTAAGCACGGCTGAGTTCCTTTTTTCCCACAAGAAAAGGAGGTTAAAGCTCAAAACGGTGTCCTTTCTTTTATTTCTCATGGTGTCGTCTACACCGTGACTATTGGAGATTTTTGTGAGGGTCTACCCTTGGGTTGCTTGGAAGAGCCAAAATTTAGCTACAATCGAGAGTCATATGGTGTGTGGAACAATTTTTTCCATGAAAATTTGTGACCCGGAAACACCGAAGAAGTGAATGTCATGGAGTTGGTGATTTCCTATGTCCATAGACTCTTCACTTAAAGGATTTTCAGTAGGACCAAACAGAACTTTGTGCTTAGAGATGAGTTCTTTATCCTCATTTCACCATTTGTGGAGCTTTCTCATAGAGCTAAATATGAAGATCTTATCGCCAGAATGATGACTGGGGAGAAGCATGAAGCTGCTAAGGAGAAAAGAGAGGCAAACTACACTTATCTTTCTGGAGAGATAATTACCGCAATCCTTAGCATCAGAGGCATAGACTTCAGTTCTAAGATGCCTATGGAGAGCAGTGGACCACTGGAATTGTCGGAACTTACGGGGACTCATTTTCAATCAGGATTGATTCAGGGTACCGAGACTTTCGTGTACCACACATGCCTCTTTACGCGATGAATCCGTCTTGTGTCCTTCTCCCTTGCTTGTTCCTTCTATCACGTCATAAATTTTTTACTCTATTTGACACTCTTAGTTATTAGCCTTTCACGAGATCATTGCCTTGTCCCATTCTCAGGTTAAGGAAATTCCATCGAGCCAAGTTGTTGCTCGTGTAGGATGTTCACTTCCCTGGAGTATGACTCCTATTGTCTTAGATTTTGTCCCACCGACAAAGATCCTTGAGGATCTTCAAACTGCTTTAGTCGAGGAGTGAGTGAGGAGAGCTCGTTTGGAGATGATGATGACCAAGATTGTTCGTGTTATGGGATACATTGCACAAGGATTATTTAGGAGCAAGTAGCTGAGGGAGACTTAAAGATTTTTTTTAGTCTCAGACTTCGGGCATGACATTGCTAACACAACTGACACTGCTTAGAGTTACCCTACAACACGTGTAGGATACACTCCTATCATGAGCAAGGCCAATATGATGTGGTACTAGGACGAAGCGATCTCATTATGATTTAGATTTCAATGATGGCTCCACCATAAATTGAACTTACTTTCTCATATTGGAGCTTGATATACTTTGAATAGACTCCTTTTCAGGTCTAACATTAAAAATTTCTAGTGAGATATGTCCCTTCTACTATTTCTTTCATTAAGAATGAGTTTAAAGTTTGATGAAATGAGCGAAAGGGCAATTATTCGAACAATTTTTTTTTAACTTTTTGGACTTATGGAGACTTATTCAACTTGTAATTTATTTAAAAGAAAGAAAGGAAAAATAAAAGTTGGGGGTAAAGCTGTTCGAAAGATTAGTATGTCTAGGAACTTGATTGAGTGAGAGTTACTTGTTCTTTGATTGATATTTCCTCGATTAGACTGCACCTTAGATGAAATAAAGAGTCAGGGGAGATGTTATTTTCTTTTGTGATTTTTGCCCTAAACATGATAGTTTCTAAGGAAAGGGGCGTACATGGAAGTTAATTTGTGTATGTTGGAGGTACTGTATGGAGATAACTGAGAGAACCCTGAGACAACATTCCAAACAAAAAAGATAAGTTTCTGCGTTTTCAAAACTCTATTTTGTTCGTGGTTTTTTTCTGCTTGCGGACGAGCAAAAAGTTAAGTCTGAAGAAGTTGATAATACTAATAGTTTTCACTTTTAGTTGGATTTTTACTTATTTGTTTGTAGGCTTTTAACGCTTTTTCGATCTTCAGAGGTAATTTTCTTGTATTTATGGTTTTAGAGACTAAACAGTCCTGTCAAACCTTACAAGAAATGGAGAAAATTCCAAATATAATTCATTCATATTTCCAAGCAACTTTTAAGGGCGAATTAAGAAGGCGGAAGCTCAAACGCTTGAGTTTTGCATCTTACCAAGCTAGAAAAATTCTCAACATCCGAAAGATCATCTTAAATGAAGATATTTTCTTCATTTGATTGAAATTAAATTTAGACACTTGATAAAATTTTAATTTATCTTTCAAATGCAAGTGGGTTGAAGTGATTTGGAGTTAGGACCAAAAAGTAACAATTGATTGAATGGAGATATGTCAAGCTGCCTTAGAAATGAAGCATGAGGAGCACATGCGCATTCCCATCGATTGTTGTACTTTTTCCCACTAGATTAGAGGTCAATTTTGGCACAGACTGGTGGAGAAAAGATTTTGTGGTCAGTGACATAAATTACTTGGTAACTTTTGGTTCAGCTAACCGATTTTGATTCCGTCGACAGCAACTAACCAATGATTCTATGAGGAAAATCTAGCATTACAGTTTCTTATTTTTAACCTCTACAGAAAGGAGAGTCACTCTTTTTAGATCAACCGTCGAGGTCATCTCAAAGCTTTAAGGATTTTTTGTTCTTCAGTTTTAAGAGCTTATGAGGAGAAGGTCTCGATTTGTACTTTGTTATAGAGAAGATTTTTAAAATCTTACTCTTAATACATGATGATTTCATTGATTTATGGTTGTTGTTTTTTATGCTCCTTTTTTGAGTAAGTCGATTGTTAGGGTTTTAGGTTTTTCAAAGCGTTCATGTCATCATAAGTGTTAGTGTTTGTTTAGGGATTCATACCACGCATTTAAAAATATGATCTTAAGTTGATATACATTCCAAAATCTTGGTAGATTGCCTGAAGCTAATCTTTGGCAATCTAAGAAGCGGGAAGGTTTCGAAAGTAGATCGCCTCGGCTTAGTGAACTTATCGAAACATGTACATAAATTAATACATGTTTAGCTTCTGCAAGGACCGACTAAAGCTGAGTTTCTTGGTCAATTAAGCATAGAATTCCGAGTTTCAAAATTGGAGAAGATCTACATTAGCGTTTTCAAGTTCTAGATGTCGCTTAATTCTAATCCCTAAACATTACGATTTCTTTAATTCATGTTTCTCTGCAATTTTTTTTAATTTTCTAACCCTTTTCTCAATTTATTTACTACAACCTCTCTTTGTTATTTGTTGACGTCGATTCCTTTATTCACTCACTAAACTGTTTTATTTTATGTTTTAGCTCAAGTCAATTCCGAGATTCGTAGCGTATAATCCAAGTACTCGTGGAATTTGATACCCCAAATACTACAATCACATTGTGTTCTTGCAGTTGTAGTGTCATTTATTTGAGTGAAACTTAGTTGGTTGTCAACCAATCCACCAAGACCAACAAGGTCAATTAGTGGAGATAATCATCCAGGTATAAAGGTGTATGAGCTCTTCATAGATAATGGTAGAAGGTGCAATGAAGAAAATCTGAATGAACTAGTAAATGCCGAAGGTCATGCTTATATAAAGCGTATAAGAGTATGATTAATATCAAGACCATATACTATAGAATGGATTCATACGAATAGTGGTGAATATAATGTGAAGTCATGTTGTCAGCTAACTCATAGTCGTTGTATATAGAGCATGCGAAGATCATATATTCACATATTTGGAAGTTGCTAACCCAACCCAAAATAAAACAATTTTGGTGGAGGGTAACACGTAAGGTATTGGCAGTTGGAGTTGCAATAAGACAAATAGGCTTAAGGATTGATCCAGCATGCTTGTTGTGCGATGAATGTGATGAATGTGCATAAGTTGTTATTCCAATGCAGAGTGGCAAGAAAATTATAAGACCTAATGCACTCATATAGTCCACAGGTGAACAAATTGTACAAAATTCTATTTGCCAAAAAGATATCTTTGATTTTGAGCTCCACTGTTTCTTTGCAAGAACAACATTGTAATTTGACAGTGTTTGTAGGCTGGGAAATTTGAAAATTGAGAAACAACCTCATCTATCAAGGTGAAAGGAAGCCAAAATCTGATGTTGTACGAAAGGCGTTAAACAATGGTTGTGTTTGGATGGTGCAAACAAAAAGGAGGAGTAAGCCAACTACCAAACTGTTAGTTTAGATCATCATCTAAACAACTATCCAGATGTTCATCTGGATCGTTCACATATGCGATGGTATGAGGATGCTGGATGCATCATGGGTATCTAAAAATAACAGAGCTAGTGTTAGATGACTTCTAACATTTTTAGAGGGTCAACCTGTTGTATGAGACCAAACATCCATAGATTCCACAACTTAAATGTTTCTTGAGGTTGAAGCATTATCTCTAAGAGAAACAGTTTTTCAAGTGAAAAGGTTAGAATACCAAAGTAACATTGTAATTTTGTATTAGATGATATTAAGGTACTTTTGGAACAATAATCTCGATATATTTTTAGATCTATTAGAAGAGACCACAATATTGTAGCTAATGGATTTACAAAGTAAGCAAGAAACATTGATGTTAGTTGTAGGATTAAATGGTTGTAACTGAAATATTCATTTGAGGTTTGTACTAACTTATACATATTTGAGGTAATGAAAAAGAGTTGGAGATGAAGCCTGCACCATTTAACATTGAATTTCTCGGTTATTTTTACTTTTTAGTAAGCACTAAAACCATTAGAAAAAACAACAAGATTTTGTTTGAATCTTAGATCCCTATATATATATATATATATATATGAATCAAAACTATAAAACATCAAATGATAGCACTAGATCTTAATTTATAAGATTGCGTATAAATAATAGTTATATAACAGTTAACACCGGGATTAAAAACAAAAGGAGATTTTTGTATGGAAGCTACATTGTCTCATATAGACATTACATGTTAGTTTAAAGATTAAATTAATGGTGGAGGGTATAGCACATTAAATTTTAAAAAATTATGCAGGAAATAAATATTACAATTAATAATATTATTATCACATGTTTTTCATTTCTATTAAAAGAGATTTACCCACCATCAAAACTTTTTCATTTTTCTTCCAAACATCTTCAACTCAAGGCTTTGCTCTTGAATTACCTTATTCCCTTCAAATCAACCACTACCACACTTATATTGTCTTTGCTTCCTCGTTGTAAAGCCATCTTGGGCAAATATTCTGCGGCCGACATTGCGACTGGATCTTTTCCTTCACTTTTCTCAGCCGGAAACAAAGCATCTCCAACCATAGCTTTCTTCTTGTACCATAACAATATTCATTTCCGAGCCATATCACACACTTCTTCGTTTGTCATTACATCCCAAAGACCGTCGCTTGCTAAGATGAGACATTCATCCTCTTTGACTCGCCAAACTGAAGTCACATCAGGGTCCGGGATCACAGATGGTTTTAGGTATTTATCACCTGTTTCAAATTGTTTATAATATAAGGGAACTATCAAGTGAACAAAAACCATTGAATATTTTTCTGGAGAAAGTGAAGCCTTTACCTATGGATCTTGACATGGCTAGCACACCAAAAACACGATCCCCGTTCCACTGGATTACTTTCCCTCCGGCTGCTTCTATCCTTGCCGCTTCATCTTCCCTATCCGGCTACACATAAATACAGAGCCAAACGTTATCAGAACTTTGACTATGGGTATAAGCTCTGATTAGTAACACTAAATGAAATTCATTAGGCGAAATTCCTCTTTTAACTCATAAACCTCGAGTTTACATAATTATATTGATGTTGGTCATTATGCGGGTAGAAGGCATAATATATGATTTTTTTGATAATATATGATTTAAATTCCACTATTCCTTACTACAGTCATTCATCGAAACAACGGTATACCTAAAATATAAACATATTACTTACTTTGTGATCGATGAATAACGTAAGTGGCGTTTTACCGCGGCACATAACTGCTCTTGAATCACGGCAGTTAGCGATAAAAATGTGTGTCAGAAAGACAATGGCGACCACCGAAGTTGACCCCACCGTCTTCGGGACAGAGTCAATCTCTGAGTCAACTCTCATAAAAGAGTTGAACAGAGCTCTCTTCCACTTCTCTTGCCACGTATCACCGTCGCGAAACTCTGGCTTCTCCTTCACTATCTCCTCCGTCAAAGCCAAATGCATCCTCTCATGGTAATAATTCGCAACCTAATGATGTGTATATATTTTCATGAATAATTAGGTTCATTTTAGCTTAGTTTCATCCACTTTTAGGTTGTATATATGGCATTTAAGTCCTAGAATGCATTAGTTTGAGTCTAGAGTCTAGTTTAGGAACATTATGAATTTGCATGCATCTTCTTTGTATTTTGTAGGTGCAAATATGGATGGATTTATGGAGGCTCTATGGATGGATACAAGGTGGATTTGGAGCTAAGAAATCAAGGAAAAGGAGAAAAAGCTATGGAATAGTTGAGGATCAACAAGGCATCAAAGAGGAGAAAGAAGCCATCAAAACTGCTAAAGGGANTCGATGGCCAGCTACCTAAGGTCGATGGCTGCCCACCTTTCCAGCAACCAAGATCTCAGCTGCCAAAGGGAAGCTCCCATCGACCTGAGGCATGCTCCCATCGACCTTATCAACCTCCAAGGTCGATGGCTGACAACATTGGTCGAAAATGCCCTTATT
>OVAN01002143.1:0-35282 GCA_900406275.1 Anastatica hierochuntica | reverse complement strand
CGCTAATTTGCGACGTTTTTCAGACTCTTCGTTATGGTCGTAATTTAACGAAANTGGTTACTATATTTGCGACTACTTATACGGTCGCAATCAATAGTCGCAAAAAGACAGTTTTCTTGTAGTGGTTACACTTTTCCGAGAGTTTCACGGTCTTCGTATATTCGCTTCTTTTAAAATACATGTCCATCGGTTGTGACGCTCCGATTCTCCATATGATTTTTCCTCTGGTTTCTGCCATAAAGAAAATTCCACCAAAACTTACCAAGGTTTACCTTTTGATTACAAAATCTACACGGACAAAGTTGTGCTTAATTTTACTTAGTATTTAAAACTTTTACAGACTTACCATTTCATCCTCGCCACCTTTGGGTTCAGATTGTATTTCTGTTTCTTCAGAATCCGATTTCTCTTCCTCTCTCGAATCAGACTTCTCTTCCTCCTCTCTCGAATCGAACTTCTCTTGGATCTCTTCCTCCTCTAGGGCGACGTGTAAGTTCTTTGTTCAAACGATCATGCACAAACCTTCAATATTGAAAACCCAAAACCTAAAACTTAATTTGATAGTTGAAACCCCAAATCCGAACTACAATCTTTGAAATAAAAGAAAGAAAACCCTAAATCAAGATTAAACTTACCCACAATATGCTAATCACTCCAAGTTTTACTCTTGCTTCTTTCAATTTTGAACACAACGAACAACAATGGCGGTTTCGTCTTCGTGGTTTGAAGAAGAAAACAAAATGAGTTTTTTTATGAGATGTTATAATAGAATATCCATTGGATCGGGTTTGGATATGGACTATCCAACTAAAGTTTGGTTGGATCTATAATTATGTGAGTTTGTCTTGCTTTTTTGTAACTTTTACCCTTATTTCATTTTTTCTTTTTAATTTAGATAATTACAATTATTTAAGAGTATTTTGGATCAAAGTTTCACAAAGAAGAGTATTTGAGGATGTGATCTAACCTAACTCCCCCACTAGATCAACCATTAAACTGAAGTAATTCAACTCTTCTAAATCTTTGGTAACGTTCCGATGACAATTATTCACCCCTTAATGGTAGTTCTACCCCCATATTCTAAAACCACGACATCGTCCTCCCTGACAACGGGTCAAAATCTCATATACTCCTATTTATAAAAAAAAAATTAATTTACATACTCCTCCATGAGCTCAGACACTCTTTACTCTTAATAAAATAAGAGAAATTCGATTTTACCCATGTGATTATTTTATTATTATTTTTTATTTTTCATATTTTCAAATTTTAATATCATAATTCAAAATAAAAAATTTCAAATTTATTTTTCGAAATATAACTTGGAAAAGTTTGGTACAAATAGATGTAATTTTACTTAGTTTTACAAAATTAATTGTAAAATTGGGTCCAACTTGACATAGTTATACTATGACGGTTTTACCAAGTTTTACAAAATAAATTGTACAACTTGGTAAAACTACCTGGTAATTGTACAACTACAATTTCCATGTAGTTTAACCAAGTTGTACAATTCTTTTTGTAAAATATGGTAAAACCGTCTTATGGGTTTTCGTAGTTATATTATTTTTTGAGTTCTACCAAGTTGTACTCTTGTGGGTTTTTCATTGGGTTTGATTGTCAAAAGAACATGAATAAGAAGAAAAAACAGAGAAGATGAACAAATCAGAGAATAAAAAGATGAAATCGAAGAATAAAAACTTGGAAAATGAGGAAACCCAAACCGCATAAAGAGAATCAAAAGAAGAGATTGAAAGCCAAGAAAGGTTTGCGGGAAGATGAATTGCATGGTGTACTTTGGTCTCACAGAACAACCTCATGAACTGCAATCAGACAAACTCCTTTCTCTTTAGTGCATGGTATGGAAGCAATGGTGTCGATCCCAATCCTTCGTCAGTCTATTCTAGCACTTAACAACAATTTGAATGACCAGATTATGAGAGATCACCTTGACCGAGCTGAGGAAATCCGAGATCAGGCTCTTCTTTGTGTTTACAATTATCAACACAGAGCTACTAAGTATTACAATTCCAGAGTCAGAGGTCGGCATTTTGTAGAAGGAGATCTGGTTTTGAGAAGGATTTTAGAGAATACAGCAGAACGTTCGATCACCAAGCTGGGAGCAAACTGGGAAGGTCCATACATTGTCTCCAAGATCGTCAAGTCGGGTGTTTATGAGTTGCTACGAATGAATGGAGACAAAGTGCTACATTCGTGGAGTGCCATCAATCTCAAGCGCTACTACTACTGACTTCATCAGCAAAAGCTTCGGTTTAGTGCCAAGCATTAAAAAACCGAAGATACATACTCGTATTCTATAATTGAACTATGGTTGGCTTGATTCCTTTCGAGGATATGTAGGCCGCCTCATCGAGGTCCAGCTGTACTTATATAAAAAAATTTCTGATCTTTTGAAAAAGACTAAGTATTAATACAGAGTGGCCAATTGATTCCACTATCTTCAAGCCGAGTTCATTCTCGCAAAGTATGTTCCCCATGAACTTAATTGGATTAGGTCTTACTAAATCCTAATGATGGCCCAATTCACCCATCTTAAAGCCGAGGTCTTCCTCGATATATCTGTTTCCCATAAACAGGCAAATTGATCATCTGAATGACTAAGTTATTTCTTTGGCTTAAACTGCTTAACTAACTAAAAAGTCTAAATGACCCAATTGATTCCATTAAAGTCGAGCATGTTCTCGCATGCAAGCCGAGCTCCTATTTAGGAGTTGCTTGTTATCATTTTGACTAGAAAAGTTTCAAATTTTCACTAAGGCAAAATCAAGAATTAAACAAAAACCAATTCATTAAGCATGTTGTTCAAAGAATGTCAGGCCACTTACGGCCTCGGTAAGCAAAAAAATAAAAAGAGGAAAAAAGAAACTAGTACATTGAAAAGATTTGATAGATTAAAAGAAAACGGTTGACTTAAAAGACCGAGGTTCACGACTCTTGGACGTTTGAGGTTCCAGACCTCAGCCTGGCAGCATCAGTTGGAGACAGGGATCCTCGGTTGGTCCCATATTTCTCGAGTAACGCCTCCTCAGAAAGACGATGCACATCGAGGTCGGCATAACCCAGATCCACAATCTCCATCTTCTCGATGAGCCCCTTTTGCGCAGCCACGCCTTCCTTCACCTCGGTCATATAGTCAGCTGGTGGGTCATAGGCATATTCTGTCTTGAGATATTCCAGAAGTTCCAGCTCAGCTTCATACTTGGCCAAAATAAGCTTCAGGTCCTCTGAAGCTTTGACTTCATCTCTGAAGCGCTTAGCGTTAAGAAAAGAGGTTTCTTACCGAGCCGAGAGTACTAAAAGTACCTTCTTTTGCTCATTGGCGACTTCTTATTCTCGGCTTTTTCATAGCCTCTTTTGCTCGCCAGCAAGCATGTTCTCCAAGTTCTTTTTCTCGGCTCCCCAAGCCTTCTTAGCAGCCTTGAACTCCCCCTTATCCTCGGCCGTAAATTGCCGAGCTTCAACCAGCTGCTTCTCAAGTTCAGTAACCTTCTTCCTCACATCCTCGTCTTTGGCTCTCTCGGCATTCACTGCAGCTTTCACTCTCTTCTTTGCTTCCTTCTCGAAAGACTCCTCTCTTTCCTTCATTTCCTGGACCAGGTTGTCGTAAGCTTCGAAAACATCATTGGTGAGAGCTCCGGCCTTCAGAAGCAGAAATTAACATAAAGTTAAGAGGAAAAAAGGAAGAGGAGGAGTAAATGGCTTGTTAGATGTATTACCTTGGTGAAAGATTTTGACATCTTTTTGAAGAGGTCAGAAAAATGAAGCTTCTCGGCAGGGGTGACCGGGGCTTCAAAGGTATTGATTTGTCTCAAGAGAGTGGCACACTCAGTTGCATACTCCATTAGCTTTTCTCCCTTAAGCCTGATCTTGATCTTCCTCGGAGCTGGAAGATCTTGTTGAGAGTGAGAGGTCATAACCTGAAGGCCCTCAGAAGAAGGAACTTCGGTGTGTTGGACCTTTTTTTTCTTCTTCTCCTTCTACTTTGCACCTTCAACAAACCCAGGAGCAAATCTCTTTAATTGGCGTTAAGCCAAGGTTTCGTAATCCCTGGAAAGCTCAATGTCTTTTTCCTAGGGAATTTGTTCAAGACCCATCAAGGGCAGTTGATCTTCAGGCCAATCACAACCTTCGGGGTTTACCTCGGTATCCTTCTTGGTAGAAGTCCCAGTTGGGTTAATCGACAAAGGAGTAACGACAATGCCTTTGGATTTAGTTAGAGGCCTTTTTTGGTGGAGGTTTACTTGGAGTTGTCTGCTTGCTTTGAGTAGGCTGTTTGGAAGGTTCACCAGCAGGTTTCTCGGTACCTTCCCCTTGCGCCTTCTCGGCGAGATGTTCATTTTTCCTCGATTTTCTTGGAATCTTCGGAAGCGTTGTTGAAACTTTACCCATTCTTGCTCGGAATTTTGTTGGCCAGTCTGCAGAAAACATATCAACAATATGTCAGCCGAGAAGGGGAAATCTCATAAATTTAAACAAGTATTTGATCAAAAAGGCAAGTTGCTTACCGTCTGAGATGCGATTAAGGCTTCTTTCAAGTCTCTTAATGTGAATCTCATACCAGATCTGGATACCAAGGTGTTGAATACGTTCAATCCTCTCGGCAAATTCTGGAGTAAAACCACCAAGGGTGAAGATTTTGACTGCAAAAAAAGAAAACACACAACAACTAAAGTTAGAAGCATAATAAATTTTTGCTAAGGAAAATTGCTTTGAACCACTACCAGGAGATGGATTCAACTGTTTTCGGTAGCTCCTCTCAAAATTAAAAATTGAGGCCTCATTTTGGTTAACAAAGAAGTAGTATGTGTGTGTGTGTGCCAGTTTTAGGCCTTGGAAGTCTCCGTAATAACTTTCCTTTTAAAATTGGCATAAAATGTGTCGACCAGAGTTGAGTTTCTACCACTACACTCATCAAAAAGCTTCCAGTTGACATTAATGTCGAACTCACTGCACATGACAAAAATGTTGACCATGTTGCGTATTGCCGAGATCATCAGTTGATTGTGGGGAATATACCTTACCCGACAAAAGTCAGTGAAAAGCTGGGGGAGAGAAAACCAAAGCCCACCAAACCTGAATTAAGTTTCATAGAGGCAAGTCCAGTCTGCAGGACAAGTGCACGGTCACTCGTGCTCGTGGGGAACTCTAATCTCAAAGTCGGGGGTTGAGTGACGCCATGGGAAAGTAATATCAAGGGTTTCAAACGAGAACAATGTTTTTCCAATAAGTTATGGAGCACGAGTCTTCTTCTCAGTTTTTCCTTCCTTGAAGTCGGAAACCTTTTCTTTTCTAGGTGGTTGCCATGTGTCAACCCAATATTATGGACTGATATAGGAAGAAGTTGAAGCCCTGACAACCTGGACAGAACCGAGGGGTGCTTGGGGATGTTCTTTAGGAGCAGCAGACTTAGCATCTGCCATTTCGTCCTCGGGTATAGTCCTAACAGTCTCATCCCCTTTTCTCTCCAGATTATCCTCGATTTATTTCCATCTTTCCGAAAATTGGTCGGAATCAAAAACAAAATACGACAATTGGTTATTTGAAGAAACCCTTTCTTCTGAGACCTCGGCAGCCGTGGATTCAGAAGAGGAAGATCGGGAGGAAGCAAAAACAACTGACATCGCCGAAATGGAGTTAAGGTGTAATGGAAAAGACAAGAAAAATATAAGAGAGAGAAAGAAGGGAGAGGAAGATTACCTTTCGCAAGTGGAGAAGAAGTGAGGAAATGAGAGAATGGAAGGATATTTATAGAAGACGAGGAGGAAGATGAAAGGTCCAAAGTGTAATGATGACCTACAATTCACCTCAAAACCAACATCCCACTCGCTCTAAGCTTGGCGTGTGGGCCCATCACGTCTTTGCAATGTGTTAAAATCAGTCACTCAACGACATGTGCACTGGTCTCGGGGGTACAACTGATGAGTCTGGGCTCGGCACAAGGTGCCAGCCCAGGGAAAGACTAATGGGCCCAGCAAAAGGGAAAGGAAAGCCCACCAAGAAGAAACCGAGAGTGGCCGACATCATTAAAAGAGATCCACCGAAGAATCATCTGGCAATTAAATGCAATCAATTTCCTCGGAATTCTCCATTCCAAAAAGAACACGCATAATAAATGCAGAGGCCTCGGCTCCACTTACTACATGTGCTTGCAAAGAACTATTTAAGTGGAAGCTAAGGTCGACACATGGATTCCACCTTGACTAAAAATCATAATTATGTCGGATTACTGTAGATATTAAACCTCTATAAATAGCAAATGAAGCTCATTAAGAAAGGGGTTCCAAATATTAGAGAGAAAAACTAATATTAAGAGTTTTGTAAAGAGATAAACACAATTGTAACAAGTCAAATCAATAAACATTTTTCAAAGCCTAGGTCCAGTGCCGACTATCAAACGAGTGTTGTGGACTCTAACTTAAAATTGCCAACTCAAATTCAGGACAACAAAAAACAATTTTAAAGACGAAAATATTCTAAGTGTTGAATAGTCCTCGGTATTTACTAAAAATTCAAAGGATCCACTCAAAGTCGGATCATCGGTTCATCGATGAGCAAGACCAGATGATTCTTGGTGAAGATAGTTTTTTAGCGTCAAATTAATATGTATGATGGTTTTAGTCTCTTTTGACAATCTGATCTTACAAGTTGTTTTGTGACTTGATGTCGCCCTCCGATTAAATTTTTTTTTATAAATTATTACTTTCATTTGGGTTGATTCGGTGTTTGACAGTGTTAGGTTGTTAGTAACTAATTAAGTACTTTTGTTTTCTTTTTCTCTGAACCTGATGTTTAGTTCTCTGAACCATTTCTAACAAATTACCACGATGATTTAGTAATGGTCAATATGACTATTATTCTATAAGTAGACTAATACATGACAAGACGTTATAAATTAACTTGTGCCCTTTTTTTTGATGAACGCTTTTGATAGTTCAGGTTTTCGCCCGAGAAAACACTGCAAGCACAAAGATGTATATTGTAGTGGTTCAGGATCAAATCCACAGAGACCAAAGGTAACAGAAAGAGTGTCAGATCAAACAGCGGGCTAAAGCAAAAAAGATGTCTTTTAAAAGATGCAAATAGCGAAATTTAGAAAGCAAAGTAGGCAAGCAAGCAACGTCGGGGTTGTAATTCAATCAAAGAAGTGTTGACCATTGGGTATTCTCAGGGAAACAATTCATTGTTGATTCAAATTATAGATTAGGGAACAAGTTTTAAACCGTCTTGAAATCAAACACTAATATAGAACTGATCTACTTCCGTAGTATCCATTCCTTATGTATTAGAAACCTCGAGACTAACTTCCGTTGACTCTCGATTTCTAATCATGCATTCTAAACAGGTTTGATAGGTTCACAATTCACTTAAACATCTACTTCCATTAGTTTAAGAAGAATTGCTCATTTATGATTCTTTCAGACATTTAAACAAACACTTCCTAGGCGTTAAACAACCTAAGATCAGAAACTAAGTGGCCAGTTCAATTTCATGCATTACGAACAATCTTAGATGAAGATCCAATTGATTAAAACCCTAATCATACAAATCTATGTTAGCAATTCATGAATTCTTATGTGAGAACCCTAAACCCAACGAATATACTACTCACTCATGATAATCGCACAAACACATATCAAATCAGAGCGAGACACGATTGTATTGAACAAAAATAAAGAGTAAGGGTTCAAATCTCTCTCTTCCTCTCAAAAAATCATAAAAAGTGCATTCTGAAACAGGAAACT
Source organism: Anastatica hierochuntica (assembly GCA_900406275.1). Classification (NCBI taxonomy): domain Eukaryota; kingdom Viridiplantae; phylum Streptophyta; class Magnoliopsida; order Brassicales; family Brassicaceae; genus Anastatica; species Anastatica hierochuntica. Next base: position 27,519 of record OVAN01002143.1, on the reverse strand, counting down.
CGAGCCTAGGTCTTAGTAATGAAATCCGGTTCAAAATAAGTTCGGTCTGGTTCTTCGTAAAATCGGTCCGCAAAACGGGACAGAGATCGAACGATGGAGGGACAGGGATTGATCGATCCTTGTCCAACTGTTTGGATATTTTCCAGCCTTCAAGAAACTTCCTTCGATGCTTGAAATCTATCCAAAATGCATTCTTTTCGTACATCCAAACTCAATTCATGTAAAAACACTAAAGAACACAAATCCGCGCCAAAGAGATCTGAATACATACTAAAAACAATAATTCTCGAGTAAAATCCATCATAAAAACTACTAAAATACTTACACATCAAATCCCCGATACTTGAATCTTTGCTTGTCCTCAAGTAAAGGAAACGAATATTAAGCCTACGAGAATAGAAGTTTGAAAACCAAATGGATCATATGCTATCAGAAAACCTTACTCTGCGCCACTTTCGCTAACCTTATAAACTCAGAACAGTTAGATCATTCTCCCCAGGAATCGCTGCATGACCTCCCAATCCCATCCATACTCTAAAATCTGAACCTGCAAACTCAGTTTCCATCTTAATAACTCTTTACATTCATTCAAGATAGGCGTGAAACTTTTTCACCAAAGAACTCATAATCAGGAAATCAGACTAGATATTCAAGGCTTTTAGTGTTGAGGCTTAGAGTGTTTCGAGTATCAAAAGCTGCGTCAAAATGCAATACATTATGCAAAATCTCAANCAAAACAATCTTAATACATACTAAAAAACCATGAATCTCATGTAAAAACCTTAGTAAAACCACTAAAATACTGACACATCAGAATCCAATCAACAAAATAATATGCAAATGCTAATTTCTAAACCATATATGAAGAAGAAATAAATAATTTTTTTTTTCAGAACAAAATTTGGAAGAAATTAGCATGTCAATGACGTTTTTAAACATTAAAACACCCATACAGCATGAAGAAATGCAACATATCCATCAAAACCACCAAAACACCCAACACTAAGAAATCAAACACTCATGACCGTGTCTAAACCACCTAAATTATTCAATCCTACCTAAGCAATTAGAAGGATCATGTCTGCCCTATTCTCTCCATTATTTTTACACATGTGTACATGAAAGATCAAAAAGAAATGAATGGAGATTCAAGCAGATAAGGTAAGGGTGTGGTGCCACACTAAAGATGAGTCTAGTCACTCAGGATTACCGAAAAGAATGGTAGAAAAATGGGGATGTAATCCTGAATGATGGGTTTGATTCCTGATTTCAAGTTCCTGGATCAAAGTAATTAAGTTCATTAGTAGGCTAAGTAAAATAGAGCTAATAACATTTCAAACAAAAGTCTTAGTTCCAGAGATTTCTGGTGGGGAGTTTGGTCATGAGTTATTCTGGTTTGGTTGCGCTAAAAGTCCAAATAAAATGGTCAATGAGAATATAAATAAGTGCAATGTGCAGAGATAATAGTCTGAAATCATCACGAAGCATAAACAATCCGAAATTGACTCAATAAAAACATCAAAATGACTCAAATAACACCGAAAGAAAAACTAAAAAACATAAGTAACCTCTCCTAGACTTATCTCACACCGTCTCGGTGTAAAATTAATCCAAGGAAGGGGTAAGTAACAAATAAAATGAAAAATAAAATCAAGATGAAAAGAAACGGAAGAAAGCAAACTTACCTGAAAATTGTCATAAAAATGAGACAGGGATTGATCAATCCATGGAGAAGGATCGATCGTTCCCTGTCCGTCTGTCTGGTGATCTTTTTCCTGCAATACTACAGCTAAAAACATGAAAAATGTCCACACCACCAAATACCAAAACAAAAAGACGAAAAACACTATAAAACTAACTACAAATGAAAGAGAAAACTACCTAGTGGGTTGCCTCCCACTCATGACTTGTTTAAAGTCGCAAGCCTGACTGTAGTGGTGATGGATCAATCTGGAAGGGTCTTAGAACTCGCCCCGAAGCAAGCTCCACCTACGAAAATATTCAGCTCAAGGATTCTGCTCATCACTTTCTTCACAGCAGCTGGTCCTTTCTCTTTAAACTCTGGTGTAAGGATGGCTCTCACCTTGTAGAAAGATTTGAATCTGCCTTTACGCTTCACTTTGTACTCAATAGCACTTCCATCGCATCCTAGAGGTATCAAGGTCAATTCATAACTCTCCTCAATATTGTGCTCTTTCTGCTTTACTATATTTTTGGTCTTGAGTTTTCTCACTGTAGAACAAACATCTCCATCCAGGACTTCTTTGTCGTCGTTCTTTTCAGCAACCACCAACGTGTCTTTACTCAATAAACCATGATCCTCGTCAATTCATGATAAGGAAATATGGAAAGATTCCTCAGTGTAAGTTTCCTCCATAGCCTCCTCAATCACTTCAGTCAATGTGTCAACCCGAAATGTTTGCCCATTTATGGTAGGCTTCTTTGTTGACATCTCGAGGTTGAAACGCACATATAGTTTACCCAACTGCAGATCAATCTGACCATTCTGAACATCAATCATCGCTCTAGCAATAGATAAGAATGGTCTCCCCAAGATGATAGGATCCTTGGGTTCTTCGTCAAGCTCCAAGACTACAAAATCAGTGTATACATAGCCTTTCCCAACACCAACAGGAATGTTATCGAGAATACCTATTGGCTTCCGAATTGATCTATCATCAAGAATCAAGGACATCTTCGTGGGCTTATAATTCACCATATTCAGTCTCTCCAAGACAGACAACGACATCAAACTAACTCCAGAGCCCAAGTCACACAGACATCTCTCGAAGGTAAGAGATCCAATCCTACAAAGCAAAACAAAAGGACTTGGATCTTCGCGTTTCTCCGGTGTGATGTTCTGAAGAACTGCACTACACTCTGCAGTAAGAACCGATAAACCTTATTCTAAGGTCATGCGATCTGAAAGAATCTCCTTCATGTACCTCTTAAGAGAAGGTACCATCTTAACTGCTTCTACGAAAGGCAATCACACATGTAACTCACCAACTAGATACTTCAACTTCTCGTACTCGCGTTCCTTGATCTTTTGACGGGGTCTAGAAGGATACGGAGGCTTGGGAATGTAAGGCGGGGGTGGTATATACTCATCCTCAACCTCTTGTGCCTTCAATTCATCGCGAAATTCTGATGAACCCACGTCAGAACAGGGATCGATCGATCCAGGGGCAGGGATTGATCGATCTATGTCCTTTCGTCCAAATGTTTTTGAGGTGAAATTGGACAAGGATCAAATCGATCCTAGGGCAGGGATCAATCGATCCCTGTCCTTCTGTCCTGGACGAGCATGTTTCTTCTTTTCCACTTCGAACCGTAATACCATTGTAGTATTCCTTAGGATTCTTCTCCGGTTTGGCTGGAATGACACTTGAGGGAGCTCTGTTGCTCACAGAAGTCTGAGCAATCTGTGTTTCTAGCATCTTGATTCGAACACTCATAGCCTCAAACTTCCCATTGAGGTCACTGTACATGCTATCAGCTTTCTGATTGACCTCCGAAGCATAGTTAGTCTGATTTTCCAGAACTTGGTGGAGCATTTTTTTTAGATCACTATCTTCAAAATATGTAGAAGATTGTCCCTGTTTCTGATTCTGATACCCTAACTGATATTTGTTCTTGAATCTTCCTGAACCAAACTGCTTCTGTTGATAGCCATTGTTCTGATTCTTATTCTGAAATCTGGAGTTGAAGACATTCTGATTATGTTGGTATGGCTTGTCCTGGAATTAGTTTTGTTGGTTGAAACCTCTGTTACCAAAATTCCCTTGACCTCCAATGTAATTCACACCTGCTTTTCCACCATTCAGCTCCTCAGACATGAACTCCTGATACATCTGTCCCATCTTCTGCTCTTAAAGAATAGATGCATCTTTCTGCTCTCCAAAAAATTTCACTCCCTGCTGATCTCTCCTCATTAGCTCATCAAGCTTTGACTGCAGATCATCAAATCTCTTCGCATCTGATGACACAACTTCTCTACCATGATCATAGTCTGATCTTCGATTGGCCTGACTATTCGCCATGTCATTTACCAACATGTAAGCTTCCTCCACAGTCTTGGTCATGAAATCACCATTGCTCGCGATGTCCATAGCATTCTGATACTTCTTCTCAACCCCATTATAGAAAATGTTGAGGAGATTCCAATCTGAGAACCCATGATCAGGACAATCATTAAGGTATTCCCTGAATCTTTCCCAAGTTACATGAAAACTCTTAGAACCCAATTGGTGAAATCCTGCAATCTTGTTTCAGAGAGACATAGACCTTGATTTTGTGAAGAAATGCCCAAGAAAAGCGACCTTAATTTCGTCTCATGACCTCAGAGAATCAGGCTCTAGATTATTGTACCATCTTGTAGCTTTGTCATTCATATAGAAAGTGAATAACCTGCATTTCAGAGCTTTAACAGGTACTCCGTTGTGCTGGATAGTATTGCAGATGGCTTCAAATTTATCCAGATGGTGCATCGGGTTCTGTGATTAACACCACCACCAGAAGATGGATTACCTCCTGGAAGGACTCTAGGAAAGAGAGGATTTTGATAAACTTTAATGTGTTCTCCCAGGTTATCACCCATGATTTCTGCAAACTCAAATTCTTCAATAACCTTCAGCAGCTTCCTTTCTTCTTTTGTCTCTCTAAACGCGCAGGTTCAAGCTCAAATTCGAGAAGATTCACAATCCCTTGGCTTCTAGTATGAGGCATGTTCATGCACCTTAAATCACAAACACAGAGAAGAAAAACAAGAAATTAAACAAATTAAAGAAAAATGCCTTCGACACACAATGATCCTAAGTTCTAAGATGACTTAGTGGTCCCCGACAACAGCGCCAGAAAACTAGATAGCTCAGGTTTTCGCCTGAGAAAAAACTGCAAGCGCACAGATGTACGTTGTAATGGTTCATGATCGAATCCACAGAGACCAAAGGTAGCACGAAGAATGTCAGATCAAACAACGGGTTAAAGCGAAAAGGATGTCTTTTAAAAGATGCAAATATCGAAATTTAGAAAGCAAAGTAGGCAAGCAAGCAACGTCGGGGTTTTAATTCAATCAAAGAAGTGTTGGGCATTGGGTATTCTCATGGAAACAATTCATTGTTGATATAAATTATAGATTAGGGAATAAGTTTTAAACCGTCTTGAACTCAAACACTAATATAGAACTGATCTACTTTTGTAGTATTCATTCCCTATGTATTAGAAACCTCGAGACTAACTTCCGTTGACTCTCTCTCAATTTCTAATCATGCATTCTAAACAGGTTTGATAGGTTCACAATTCACTAAACCATCAACTTCCATTGCCTTAATAAGAATTGCTCATTTAGGATTCTTCCAGGCATTTAAACAAACACTTTCTAGGCGTTAAACAACCTAAGATCAGAAACTAAGTGGCCAGTTCAATTTCATGCATTACGAACAATCCTAGATGAAGATCCAATTGATTCAATCTCTAATCATACAAATCTATGTCAACAATTCATGAATCCCTAGGTGAGAACCCTAAACCCAACGAATAGACTACTCACTCATGATAATCGCACAAACATAGATCAAATCAGAGAGAGACATGATTGTATTGAACAAAAATAAAGAGTAAGGGTTCAGAAAGCTTCTCAGATTCAAAGTACAAAAGATGTTTCTTCTCTTTAGGTTACAAATCTCTCTCTTCCTCTAAAAACTCAAAAAAGTGCATTCTGAAACAGGAAACTCGATCCTAGGTCTTAGTAATGAAATCCGGTTCAAAATAAGTTTGGTCTGTTTCTTCGTAAAATCGGTGCGCAGAATGGGACAGGGATTGATCGATCCAGGGACAGAGATCGATCGATCCTTATCCAACTATTTGGATATTTTCCAGCCTTCAAGAAACTTCCTTCGATGTTTGAAATCCATCCAAAATGCATTCTTTTCATACATCCAAACTCAATTCCTGTAAAAACACTAAAGAACACAAATCCGCGCCAAAGAGATTCGAATACATACTAAAAACCATAATTCTCGAATAAAATCTGTAATAAAAACTACTAAAATACTAAAACATCAGCTTTTCAAAAACGATGGATGTAAAAGAAAGAGCGGAATTGAAACAACGGCGAGAATCTCAGCCAAATCAATGAATATGCTCACCAAGCTACCTTTTGTGGAAAGTTTAGTTTGAAATATGCAAATTTAAAAGTATGGTTTCTAATGACAGATTAAAAAATTTGCAGGGAAGATATGTCAATACGTTTAAAAATGTTTGGAAAATTCAGGGATCTTCAGCTATGTGAAAAGGAGTCGGAGATATTCATATCTAGAAATGGGTTATTGCCGAGCTAGGGGAAAATAGATTCAGAATCAATCTAGACTACGAGTTCTTGATATATTGTTAAGATAAATTCTTTTAGTATACCAGAAGAAATTATGATCAAGGTAAACATTTTTAAAACAGGAAAAATTCCTGGCCAACATACAATCCTGGGAGGCGAGAAACCTCAAGAAAGGCAACTTGCTCGATCTATCTTCAAACCATCTCGGGTTTCTTCCCGACTCTATTGGGCTATTACATAACCTGATGATCTTATATGTGATGGGGAACAAGCTAACTTCACTCCTAGAGAGCATTGCACAGTGCATGTATTGTGCTCATACTTTTGATCTCATGTTTTGTTTCGTTTAGCTTATAACCAAATTCTGAAGAGAGATATGTTCTTGTAATTAGATCACTAATCGAGTTAGATGCTAGCTTCAACAACTTGACTTCTCTACTTGCAAACATCATATATGGATTACTTGATCTTGAAAGGCTATGGAACAACCTGAACATTATTTGTTTCTTCCCGAACTCAATATGTGAGATGTGTTCTCTAAGGTAGATGCACACATGAATGAAATCCATGGCCTACCAGTGGCGATAGGGAGACACACATGCCTTGAAGTGATGAACTTGAGCAGCAACTTCAACGACTTGAGAGAACTCCCCTACACCATCTCTGATTTAACTAACCTCAGGGAGCCAAGATCTTACATGATGCTTCTCAGATTTCAATGCTTTTAGTGTAAACGTCTCTGGTGGAAACTCCTTTACATCATATAAATCCACTCCACTTTCACCACCCCTCCACATTCTACATGGCACAACAATTACTGAAACTCACCATCTCAAACTCCAGTCTCACAGTGTGCAAACCACACATAATCTAGACCTTACGAAGCACTTCTAAAAATCTTCCTCAAGTAATTTTCCTTTACTTATCCACTTATAGTCACATCTTAATTGTGTCGTATAGGAATCCTCAGTTTAGGGATACTAAAGGTCATTAATCCTTTTAAGGGGGATTTCGAACAATTATCTCCAAATCTCATGTCTCTATTCCACATGTTTACATTATTGGATGTCAGTGTTGATATTTCTGAACGAAGGTTAGAGTGTTGGGATTTTGTATGGTCATGATAAATCTAACCTATAATTTGTTAACTCCTATTTTGTAATTCGTTTAGATAACAAATACAATTACAAGTATCTCCTTTCTCAATCCCAAACTCAAATGTTTAATGTTAGTGCAAGTTATTAGTGGTGTTTTGTACATTCCAAGTGATCCGTTCTATCAATGCTGAAAAAATTCACAAAGATTTTCTTATTTGAACTTATGTGTTTGCCTATCCTCACTTCTTATTTATCACCTATTTTGTAAAAGAACTGTTTATATTAATTAAATCAATGCTCTTTATTTTAGGCACTGTAAGTATGCATATGAACGATTGTTTCCTCCTTACTTCAAGAGTCTTTAATCCCCACTAAAATCATTCATATGATCAGGACATATCATTTTTATTGAAAACAAGTAATTCCAACAACTAACATAAGCATAACTATAAGGAAAATAAAATAATTTCAAAAGTCAATACATAAATTTCAACAAACGTCTGATCAAACACAAATATCAATTGCATCATGTATTTTCATCGTCGTATATTGTATTAACAAACAAATCAGTAAACTGCAATTATGTATTTCTCATTTCAGTAATAACTACACAAGCATCTTTATGAGATCCCCTAAAATAGTCAAAACCGCAATTGTGTATGTGTAATCACTACTCAGAAGTTAGAAGCATTCTGATCGACCACAATTGTAATCGTATAAAAAAGGAATTCAAAGAATTAAATAGTAACAAAGCAAAAAAAAAGGAAAATATTTGCCAGCTACACGAGGTATGACCTAATATGGTGGAAAACAACCAATGTATCATAATATGTGACCAACATCACGAAATATATATTAATCATGCTCATATGTACGAACTATAATTTATTACATCAGAAACTACAAATTAGGGTGTAATTGAACTAAACAATAGTATATGGGTTCAAATCGTAATTAGCATAAATTTATGTTATCTCCACAATAATAATAATAATAATTATAATAATAATAATAATAATATAGAAAATAGATTAAAAATTCTGAAAATCAATAAAAAAATACTAAAAACTAGAAAAAAAAATTTGAAAAATTAAATTAAATTCAAAAAATAAAATAAAAATTCTAAAGCAAAAGAAAAATTCAAAAAATTTATAAAATCAATAAAATATCTTAGAAATTCATTTAAAGTAAGAAAATGAAATTAAAAAAAATTATAAATTGATGAGAAATTGAAAAATAATTTTATGATTTTTAAATAAAATTTTAAGAGCTAAATTAAAATTCAGGATTTTTTAACAAAAATTAGAAAATCAACAAAATCTTATAAAAGTTACTTTAAATTAAGAAAAATAAATTTAAAATATTTCAAATTAATCAAAAACTAAAAATAATGAGATATTAAAAATATGTAAGAATAAAATCGATGAACTGCTTTAGGGAGTTTGATGTGAATAAGCGCGATTTAACTTAGAAGAAAACTCAAGACTTTGAAAGAAAAACAAATTAAAGTAAACAACTGAGTTTTCTTTATTGATTATGCAAATAAATAATTGAAAACTCCAACAATCATATGTATAGTCTTAAAACCGACTTTTTAAACCGTCAAATTATGAGTCTTAAGTCCAATTAAAAATTGTATATTTAAATCACTTTGAAGTAACAGAGTTCAACTCTTTTTAGGGAGTTTCCACGTGGCCCCCGTATCCGGCCAACAAAATTACACTGCTTCATACGCCTACCTTGGTTAGTATAAAGCAGCGTAATTTTGTTGGCCTGATAGGAGGGTCACTTGGAAACTCCCTAAAAAGAGTTGAACTTTGTTACTTCAGGGTGATTTAAATATACAATTTTTAATTGGACGTAGGACTCATAACTTGACGGTTTAAAAAGTCAGTTTTAAGACTATACATATGAGTGTTGGAGTTTTCAATTATTTATTTGCATAATTAATAAAGAAAACTCAGTTGTTTACTTCAATTTGTTTTTCTCTCTAAGTCTTGAGTTTTCTTCTAAGTTAACTCGCGCTTATTCACATCAAACTCCTTAAAGCAGTTCATCGATTTTATTCTTATAAACTTTTAATATCTCATTATTTTAAGTTTTTGGATAATTTGGAATATTTTAAATTTAGTTTCTTAATTTAAAGTAACTTTTATAAGATTTTGTTGATTTTATAATTTTTTAAAAATCCTGAATTTTAATTTAGCTCTTAAAAATTTTATTTAGAAATTATAAAATTATTTTTCAATTTCTCATTAATTTATAATTTTTTTAAATTGCATTTTCTTATTTTGAATTAATTTCTAAGATATTTTATTGATTTTATAAAATTTTTGAATTTTTATTTAGTTTTAGAATTTTTTTTGAAATTTAATATAAGTTTTCAAAAATTTTATCTAATTTTTAGTATTTTATATTGATTTTCAGAATTTTTAGTATATTTTCTATATTATTATTATTATTGTGGAGATAACATAAATTTATGCTAATTACGATTTGACCCCATAAACAATTGTTTAGTTCAATTACAGCCTAATTTGTAATTCCTTATATATTAAATTATAGTTTGTACATGTGGGCATGATTAACATATACTTCGTGATGTTGGTCACATATTATGATACATTGGATGTTTTCCACCATATTAGGTCATACCTTGTGTAGCTGGCAAACATTTTCCCACAAAAAATCCTAATCTTCTTAACGGTAGCATTATTATAAGCAAACTCCAAATTTCAATCAACCCAGAGATTTCAACTGTGAAATAAGTCGAATCCAAAAAAATAATACATTTCGATGAAACAAGTGAAATCGAGTAAAATACCAACACATACCATGTAACCCCAACAAAGCTAATCGTCGACACATTCACCGTCGATAGCATTCTCTACGACGAAATGAGATCGAAAATCGAAATAATTTGATTTTTCACCAAATTTAATATAATATGTATGTATGTATGTATATATATATATATGCAATATTTTAAAAAGATCATATTTTAGTTTTAAAGTGAATAAAAAATCGAATTTTATTTTCTACGATCAAAACTTTTTTTAAAAAAAAGTGAAGGTTATATTTATGTCTTTAAATGATGCATATTTTAGAGTATGTTAGCATTTGAGTAATTTTTAAAAAATCATGCATTTTTTTGATGAAATCAAAAAGAGAATTATTATCTCTCCATTATCATGGTGACATGTATATTGAGTACATATTAGAATATATTTTGTTTAAGAAAATGTATTAAATTCTCAAAATTAAAAAATTAAATGAATATTCTATACTATTGTAACAAACTAGGTAATATTGTTTTACTGTTTAGTAAAATGTTGGTTTCCAAACACTTTGACAAATAAAATACTATTTAGATAATATTAATTTTAATGAATATTAAACCGTTATACAAGTCATGTTCGTTTCAAGGTCGCGGCGACCAACGAACAGCGACTGCGACCAAATGTTGTTCGTTTGTTTATCGCTGGTTCCGCGGCAGATCGCAGCGATCCGTGTTCTAAAATTCTGGTCGCTAAAAATTTCAACTTTGCGACCAAAATCCTGCGTTAAAAAAATCAAAAGACGAAAACCCTATCTTCGCTCTTCTTCTTCAACGCGAAGCCTCTGAAGAACTTGTTCTTCAACGCGAGAAACACTTCGATCTGTTTCTTCACTAGAGGTTGGTTTTCCGGCGACAGAGAAAAGACCAATCTCTCTCTCTTCGGCCCTCTCTCTCTCTCTCTATCTCTCTCTCTCTTCGTCCCTCTCTCTCTCTCTATCTCTCTCTCAAGCTCTCTCTCTCTCTCTCTCTCTCTGTGTGTGTGTTATCGGTTGATTCAACGATTCTTCCTGATGGGTTTTGCTTCTTATTTGGGATTTGTTTCAGGTTGGGATTTAGCTGCAGTCTTTGTTATTGCCGAGAATTTTTCGAGCTCCAAAAGAGAGAAGATGAGGTTAGTGAATCGATGTCCTCTTGTGTGTATGGTTCCATTGTTTGCATGAACTTGTAGCCATTGCAAAATTTCATATGTTTTCTCTTATGGGTTTTGGCCTCTTATTGTTCACATGAAAACTTTGTGTTCATATCTATGATTTTTTTCTTCTTATTCAATGCTTGCTCTTTGAACCAAGTCTCTGTGTTATGCTTTTTGCAACAGCAGAGTGAAAGAAGGAAAATGGTTTTTCTAGTCTTTTTGTTCCTTTCTCTAAACAGTGTATGCTTTTGTGAGATTTTTCATACATCATTTGATTCAACAAATGATTGCTAGTATATTTCCACTTTGATCTGAACAGAATAGTGGGGTTTGATGATTCTTCTACAATTGATGATTATTATTCTTTGTCTCTAGTTCCCTATATATGTTGATGGTTATCGTTTTCTTCTTACCCGAGTTTCTCTTTTGAACCCTTCATAGAGATTTCTTCAAAAACGAAAAGTGTTTTTTTTTCTTATGTCAATTTCTATAACCCGAAGATTTGAGTTTCTTCTCTCTTGGTAGTGTTCCTTTCCTCTTAAGGTATTGAAAAAAATTGTGGGTTCACTGTTGTTTTATAAGTTCTTTCTCTGATCATCATATCATTTAGTATATTCGTTCGTCTTTATCTTTTAGCTTTTAAAAGTGGTTCCTTTTTTTGTAGTTTTCTTAAGGATTTAAATTTTTTATTATGATGAGTTTGTTGTTGACGTGAAACCCTTTAGATTCATTGAGTTTGATGATCTGTTGCTAAATTTATGAGCATTTTAGATGTTTTTTTCTTTTCTGTTTATATTTCCAGATGGATTCATTTCATGTTTCTTACATATATTATGAGTGTTTTTTTTTGCATATCTTTTCAGACTTGGAGATAAATCACAACTAGACAAGAAGAATGGCAATTGATGTAAGTTTTTTTATGCAATTTTAGTTTCTTAGATGTTTTGTGATTGTGTTTGCTGCTAGTTTAGTTTGTTTGGCTATTGATGAGTATTGTTATTTATAGTTGGGCCGACGAAGATTGTCGGTATTTTTTTACTCTTTATGCCGATAAGAAAAAGAAAGGAAATAGAACGAAGCTTGGGATGAATCTAGCTAGAAAAGAGTTCATCATTAAGAAGTTTGAAGAAAAATTTAGCAAGAGATACATATTGGACAAGTTCAATAACAAGATTGATGTTAATAGAAAAGCATACATCAAATTTAAGAAGCTTAATCATAATAGAATCGAACTTGTCTATGATGATACGGGAAGGTTGCAGATGTCAGATGCTTGGTGGGATGAACATATAACGGTAATTAACTAAACTATTGATCCTTTCTAAATCTTAGTTTGATTGACTCTTTTGGAACTATTTGAAGCGAGTCTTATTAACTTTTGATGGTTTTGTTCATGTGAGTCTTTTTTTATTAGTTTTGTTCATGTGTTTTTTTTATGTGTTCTGTTCATGTGAGTCTTTTTCGATTAGTTTTGTACATGTGTTCTGTTCATGTGTTATGTTCATGTGAGTCTTATTAAATCTTAGTTTTGTTCATGTGAGTCTTTTTTGATTAGTAAATGTTGTAGTTAGATGCATGTGTTCTGTTTTTGCAGAAAAGAAACAAACTAGCTAGTTTTTTATTAGTAAATCAGTTACAATGGTGTGATTTCTTTGCTTCATACCATATTAATTTCTTTGCTTTGTTTTTTAATAGGAATAGTCTGGTGCAAGAAAGTAGAAAAATAAATTGGTTGCTAACATGGATTTGTATGAAGCAGAGTTTGGTGCTGTTACTGTGACTGGAGCAGAAGGATGGAGCGCTCAGCAAAAAGAAGCTAGCTTAGATTTTAGGGTGGATGCAAAAAAGGAAGATGAATCCGATTCAGTTGACATTGATATATCAACTCCAACGCCAAGAGCTGGATGTTCAAATTCAAAAAGAAAGCTTAGGGAAGTTGATCCAGTTGCAGATCCTTATGTTACATGCACTGTGATTCTCGTAGAAAAAAATAAGTTAGCTAAAAGGATGTTACAGGTGTTGAAACGTGATCATAAAAGCAGTGTAGAGTATGTCTTCAAAACACTTAATGAGCTTCCTGGAGTGATAAAGTGGTCACCATTTCACATTGCAGCAATGAACTATATCCAAGCTGATTTAGGACATAGACAAGGGTTTATAAGTTTCTCTGAGGATGATGATAAGATTAGCTATCTTGAGAATATGACTGGAGTTAAGCTTTATGGTGGATTGTAGTGTTTTCTGGTGTTCTTAATATTCTAGTATATTTTTGTTATGATTACTTATAACTTTGTTTTAGTATTTTTTGTTTTGAAGTATACTTCTGTGTTTGACATTCTAATATATTTTTTGTTATGACTACTTATGATTATGCAATCAATTATGTTTGTGGTATTTGTCTTTATGTTTATAAAACCAACTTATATGATCTTTAATAATTTGCATATGGTTAGGTAGATGTTGGATGATGATGATGATGATGATGAGGACGATGAACCTAGTTCGTTTGATCTGCTTAAGCCAGAGAGAATGCTCCACAGAACAGATCGAGGTGCAGGATGGCATCATGTTCAATAGCTTATGCATGGATCAGATAAACAATGTTATGATATTCTTCTCATGAATCAAAGAACATTTCAAGACTTGTGCAAGATGTTAGCTACGAGATATGAGTTACAAGAGACGAACAATGTCTATATATATTGAAAAAGGGGTTGCAATGTTTCTCGACATGGTGGGTCAAGATAAAACTATTCAGGTCATTGCAGAAAGATATCAACGTTCGTTGGATACTGTGAAATGGAAACTTGATGAAGTTCTGAGTGTTCTCCTGAAATTTGCTGCAGATACACAAAAACCAGAAGATGGTGAGTTCACAAGATTATGTCCTGTTTTGTAGAATGATGATCGATATTGGCCATTTTTTCAAGATTTCATTGGAGCACTGGATGGAACTCATATCTCAGTTTGTCCTCCTAAGCGGAATGCAGAAGCTTACAGATGTAAAAAACAAGAACCTACAATGAATGTTCTTGCTATATGTAACTTCGATATGAAATTCATATATGCTTATGTAGGTGTACCGAGTAGAGCACATGACACAAAGGTGTTGACTTATTGAGCGAGGAATGAGCCATTTTTTCCACATCCACGTAACGGAAAATATTATTCGGTCGATGTTGGATATCCCACAAGAATAGGATGTCTTAGTCCGTATCGTAGAGTTCGATATCATCTCGATCAGTTCGTTAGAGGTGGACCGCCAACAAACACTCGAGAGATGTTTAACCGGATACACTCAAGTTTACGATCAATGATTGAGCGGATATTTGAAATGTGGAAAGCAAAATGGAGAATTTTAGATCGTAAGCATCCAAAATATGGTTTGACCAAATGGATAAAGCTAGTAACGACAATGATGGCACTATACAACATCATACGTGATTCATATCGAGAAGATAATGATTTTGCACGTTGGCAGAAAAGAGAAGAGTATCGTGCACATGTTGATAATGATGAAGAAGAAGAAGAAGAAGACCGTGTTCCTTATGAGCCGACCGGTGATAGAGACATGGAAAATTTACGTGATTACATCACTAGTGAGTTGAGTATGGGACATCGATTACCTTACTAAATATTTGTTTCGGTTTTTGGATTAGCTTTTATTTATTAGTTTTAGAACACTTGACTTTATAAATTATGTTTCTTATTCAAAAGAAATTTTTATAAATACTTATAAAAAATAAGAATTGAGAAAAACTAAAATGTTTGAACTTATAAACAATTTAAAATTAAAAAATCGTTCGCGGCGACAATGAAACGAACAGCATTGCGACTTGTCGCCGCGATCAGTCGCACGATATTAAAACGAACAATATGGTGACAAGTCACCGCGATCGACCGCGCGACATTAAAACGAACAACAGGCGACAGGTCGCGGCAACTCGCGACATTAAAACGAATAATATGTGCGACATCATGTCACAGACTTTGATGGCAGACTCTGATCACTGACTCTGGTCGCTGATCAGCGCGACTTGCAAACGAACAAGGCCATACATAAATAATTAGATCATCGTCATCCCCTAGTAATAATAAAACCTTCACTTAGAGCTACTTAATTAACCTTTCCTATTTTATATACATTGATTTTACTATAAACTAGCTGTAAATTGCACATTGAAATGACTTTAACAAAAAAAAAATTGCACATTGAATGACACCAACCAAACTAATAAAACTCGGATGTTACACAAACGTGAAACACTCGTCTTACCAAATACTCCCCTAAACAACATATCATTGCAATTCTGCAACTCATCATCTTTCCTCCATCACAGACTCGTAGTTACCAACGATATTGGGAAAATGGGAGAAGCTACAATGGTGGTGAACAAGCAAGTGATACTGAAAAAGTATATAGATGGTGTTCCTACTGAAACAGACATGGAATTGAAAGTCGGAGAGAGAATTGAGCTCAAGGCAACAAAAGGGTCCTCTTGTTTCCTCGTCAAAAATATCTTCTTGTCGTGTGATCCTTACATGAGAGGTCGTATGCGCGATTTTCACGGTTCATACCTCCCGCCTTTTGTTCCCGGTCAAGTATATTATACCACACACCTCTGGAATTTTCAGTTTTTTTCTGTTTTGTAGCAATTGAGTCTGTGATCTACCTTTCCGGTACTTGCCGTTATCTCCGAGTTCAGATTTTCTCATGACTGAAGAGGGTAAAGCGTGTTGTTTTTGAGTATGCAGACCAAGTGTTCGATGTTTTGACAGTTCATTGAGATGTATTTTATTTTCTGGAAACAGGCAGTTGTCAGTTAGTTTCTGGGCTTGAATTTTCGCTTGTTATAGCCTAAGAAATCTGATCTTGATGCAGCGTATAGAAGGGTTCGGTGTAGCAAGGGTGATAGATTCTGATGACGCTAATTATAAGCCGGGCGACATAGTGTGCGGGATGACTGGTTGGGAGGAGTACAGTTTGCTTCGTAGCTCAAATGACTTGCAGTTGAGAAAGATTCAGTTAGATGATGACATTCCACTTTCTTATCATCTTGGACTTTTTGGTACAACACATCCTCTGTCTTACAAACCAGGAATCAATCATTTTGTTTGAATGCAAACTTACTATACTTTATAGTTATTAAGATGGATAGCTTTTTACAGGGATGGCAGGATTTACAGCGTATGCAGGGTTCTATGAGATTTGCTGTCCTAAGAAAGGGGAGACTGTTTTTGTCTCTGCAGCTTCGGGAGCTGTGGGACAACTTGTTGGTCAGCTAGCTAAGTTACACGGCTGCTACGTTGTTGGGAGCGCGGGTAGTGAACAAAAGGTTATTATCTATTTGTCTCTAACCTTGATCCCTCGAGCTGTTCTTAGTTACCTCTCCATGTGAAGCAATTTTTATCATCTTCTATGACTTACGTGGGACATATAATTCAGGTTGATCTACTTAAAAACAAGCTTGGGTTTCATGAAGC
Organism: Anastatica hierochuntica; assembly: GCA_900406275.1. Lineage (NCBI taxonomy): Eukaryota > Viridiplantae > Streptophyta > Magnoliopsida > Brassicales > Brassicaceae > Anastatica > Anastatica hierochuntica. Next base: position 10,636 of record OVAN01002143.1, on the reverse strand, counting down.
CTTTAATTATAAAGTAGAGACTGATCTTGGTGCTGCTTTGAAGAGGTAAATACATTGTAAGATTCAACTCAAAGAAGCCTTTGCTCACTCTTTCAATGTTATCTCTGTATATTGCTCACCATGACTTTTTCCTGCCTACGGCCAATGTTTCCAGGATACTGAAACCTGTTTGATTCTTTGAAATTGTCTCGGGAATTTTTGATGTCCTGTCCCTTATGAAGCAAGTTATTTCTTATATGATTTTATCCCTACTATGCTTTTAAATTTGACATTAGAAACTTGAATTTAATTTTGTTGCAACTAGATTTACACTCAGTATAAGACCTAAGTTATGGGTAACAGTAAGGTTACTTGATTATGCCATTTAACTTTCTTTTAAAAGCTTGTGCCTAGGTGTGGAATTTCCAATTTTAGCTACTGAGTTAGCTCTAGGAGATGCGATAACATTACTTTTACAAACATCAGCTGAAATTTTTTCATCTAACAGGTATTTCCCAGAGGGGATCAATATCTACTTTGACAACGTGGGTGGATCAATGCTTGATGCAGCGCTCCTCAACATGAAGGTCCGCGGAAGAATCGCGCTCTGTGGAATGGTGTCTTTGCCAAGCCTTTCAAGCTCATCACAAGGAATAAACAACTTGTACAATGCCATCCCTAAACGTGTAAGATTAGAAGGATTCTTGCAGAGCGATTACCTCCATATTTTCCCAGAGTTTCTTGAACGCATCAAAGGATATTACATGGAAGGGAAAATTGTGTACGTCGAAGATATGTGTGAAGGCCTCGAGCTTGCTCCCGCTGCACTTGTCGGGTTGTTTTCCGGGAAAAATATTGGTAAACAGGTTGTTCGGGTTTCTAAGGACTGATGCTTCTGAAAGCATGTATACTGCAGTTTTATGTTATGAGCAGACATTGTGTGAATTAATAATACCGTATTTTGTGTAACATTTACCTAAGAAGCTTATTCTTTAGTGAAAAGAACGGCAGTGGTGTTCTTATTGATTTGCTTTGAACTGTGTTACAGAGGGTTCCCGTGAGCAAGACACAAATCTTGAACTGATTTGAAGTACGAAAAAAAAAGAACTGATTTGGAATTTATGAGTGTGTTTTTAAATTTAAATTTTTTTTAGTTTGAGATTTTTTTTTGGTCACCGAGTTTGAGATTATAAATGGTGCTAATTATGCCTAAAAAGAACACCTTTACAATGGTGTCTTCTTTTATTCTTTACTTTTCTGAGGGGAAAAAGATCTAAATCCTTGATTTCATTTTTGCCAAAAAAATTCCTAACTTCTACTTAACCCATTTATTCTCCAACTTTTTAAAGTTTTCCATTTCAATCTCAAATTTCGTTGATCAAGCTAAAAAGAACTCAATAAAATTCAACCGTTGAATCTTTATTAACAACGATTAATATCACACTCTTTGGTTGCACATTACCAACTTAGCTTCTTAACTTTCATAAGAGGGAGAGCTATGTTGATAGTAGTGGTGTCACATGACCCCAATAGAAAAATTTATTTTGATATATTTAAGGGAATTTTGCTAAAATAGAACAAAAAAAAATGATATCATTGTTTCATTAGTATAAAACTAATGTAGATTTGTCATATTAAAACAATATTTAATGAAAATTCCATTAAACCTTTCGATTTAAATTCAGTTACTAATTAAAAATAATTAATGTACTTTTGCTAAATCAATTTAATAAAAATTGTGTCATTAATTATGATTTTAAAATAATCATAGCCAACTCTCCACGTCATCCCACCAGATTCCTCTGTCTCATCCCTTCTATATGAGCTTCTTGTATGCTCTCTCACTTTTTCCAATGGGGTTTTCTCCACTCTTCTCTTTTATATCTCTCTCTCGATGGTCTAACTCTCCTCCGTGCGAAAAATACTCCGTTCAATATAGCTTCGTGTTTTTCAATCAAACGCTAAGACAAGAGATGGGTTTATGCGTCTCCTCCTTCCAAGCAGCTAACCAAATCGAATCAACAAATCAGGTATTGTGGAACTTGTTAGCTTCTCTGATGGATTCTTACTCTTTTGCAGAAATTAATTTACAAAGAAACTGGTGAGGCTAAGGTTGGTGTTGTTTTCCTCTCTAAAATAACCACTCAAATGTCCATCTCTCAAGCTGATGTTAATCAAGGTGGGGCAGAGAGTGGGAGAACAGCTTTGATGTAGAGGCAGTGGATTGAGTCTCAGACTCTTTAGTATGAAGACATTGGAAAAGCAAAGATTCAGGTGGGAAAGATTTCACAAGAAAAGGGACCAAGAAGTCGAGAGAATGAGGATGGAAAATGAAAGGATGAAACTTGAGAATGATGAGTTGAAACAGAGGGAATTGGGTTTCAGGAGGTCGTCTCAGTTTATCGTTTCCTGACACTGCCGACTACGACTTCTGCTCAATCAAACAGGATCTGCAATGCCCTTGCGCTTCTTCAGATTCGTAAACAGGTTTATATATGTGTGTTTCAATTTGGAAGACTCTTTTTGATTCAATGCTCCTTTTTGGACATCCAATGTGTTGCTTCTCATCCTGAAACGAGAGCATTATTCATTAAAGGTAAAAGTCAAGCATTTACATGAATTTCCTGGGTTTTGTATCTGTAGATTTGTTTTTTTTTGTGGAAGCTTATGTTTTCTTAAAGTCGCCAACTTCTTTTCTCGACGTGTGTGGTTATAATGTGCTTAAAAGTCAAAGGCAGTTTCTTTTCAACATACAGCTCAACTACCATTGTACCTGTATGCTTTCTTAAATACATCAAGCAAGTGAAGACCCTTTGAGTACATGCGGCTCACTAGTTTGGGGGTCATTGGTGCACTTGTCAACGTATATCTTGGTGTTGGAGCTTCTCTTTTTCCTCCTTTAGCTATACAACATCTGTTTATCTCAATATGGAACAATCCTTCTACTTGTTAACAACTGTTTAGCTATTAAAATACCACATTGTCCTGGTAAGTGTATCGTGTGGATTTGAGAAACAACCATGTTAGCATTTTGAGTAAATACTGTTATATCATCATAGGAGCACTATATTTACTTAGTGATATTGATGTTGCAACATTCTTCATTTGGTGTGGTAGGTTGACGATACAGAAGTGATCAGATTCCTTCTTAAAACTGAAATTGTCCCTTTGTGCCTCCGGACAATGGAAAATGGCAGCGAGTTATCAAAGACTGAGTTTGTTCACTCTCAGATGCTTATCTTCATATTCACATGCTTGAAACATGTATACCACGTTTACTAAAGTTACTACAGCCATTGCATAAGTTTGAATTTGTTGCTTTATACAAATAACTCGTATATGCGTTGCTTCTGCAGTTGATGTTTCTTATCGGTTTTGGCCTTTGCACGTCTCATCGGGAGAGCTACAACACCTCAAAATGCTCTTATACCATGTCAAAAACGCTCCAAGGCACTAGAGTAAACGATCGGCTGACAAGAAACAATTATTGTGCAACAAAATGTGACATTTAACACTTTACAAAATATTATTTCACCTACGATACTTTAAGTTTTAAGAAAAATTACTTCTATTACAATCATAAACTCTAATAATTCTTTGCTTATTTCGCCAAAAACAACACCAAAACGAACATAGAAATGCAAATTACAAACAAACAAAATGAAAAGTACAAATACATATGAAAATGTTTTCCGCGTATACGCGCGTGTGTTCACATAGTAATATATAATAATAAGATGGAACTTTACGAAGATCCAGAGAGAAATCTATCGGAAAAGGCACATACGACAAAATTTACAGAGCCATAGAGAAATCCACCGGAAACATCGTCGCCCTGAAGAAAACCAAAGAAACAGTAAAGGACTATGGAAGAGTTGAGAAATTGATAATCACGAGGTTTTAAATCTATTGCATGTCTTTTGAGAGCAAATGCATGTGGACTAGTGTCTGCGATTTTTTGAATGAAGTATGAAAAGAAGAAGATGAAGAAAAGAAGATGAAGAAAAGAAGCATAAAAGGTCTTTATGAACGTTTAAGTCATATACTTATAAAGAAAATGGATTCTTAAATAAAATTCTCTTTATTTTTTTTTATAAAAATATATAATTGGGACAATTTCTATTTTTTTTTAAATCCGACGTAAATCAAATATGGAAATAAAAAAGATTTGCGTATCTTTTCAAAATATTTACTAACCGCACTTCCCTTATTTTCAGAGATATGGTTGACTTTATCCGTAGAATCAAGCTTAGAAAATATGCCTGAGAAATCATTCTGCTTTTAGTAGATAATTTAGTAAATTTAGATTGTTCATTCTAAAATATTTAGAACAATATTGTAAGAGTGGACTCCTTATTCCAAAATTTTGCAACCCGCTTTGAATTTTGTAGAGAAAGAATTCCGCAGAATTAGAATTATATTGAAAGTTTAGATTTGGCTTTCTAAAAGACCTAGATTGCCTACCAATGTTTGGAATTCTTATTCAACTTGGTCGATTTTTGGTAGAAGCTAACATCTCTTTTTCGTAGAACAAAACTTTAAATACTTATTTAAAATTTTTAAACAAAAATAAAAATACAAGTATGTTGATATGAGTATTTGTTTCAATTTTCTTATTTTTCACAATCTTTTGGACTTGTAAAACTATTTTTTCATTTATTTTAATACATAAAGGGCAATAAAGGAAAAAATGACACAAATATGGTTTTATCCTATAAGATATAGGACAATGATATCGTTTTTTCGTTCTATTTTAGCAATTTTCTCTATATTTAATTGTTTTAATGTATTATGTGAAATATGTTATTAATTTACTCTGTTGATCCCACTAAATCAAAGATAGATGTTTAATTTCCACTATTCTTTCTCTCTTTTAGATCAATGTTCAAACTATTTAACTTTTTCGAAACTATGTAAAATATTATTTTAGTTTTAGTTACAAAAAAACAACAGTAATATTTTTCTCGGGCTCAGCCACTGACTCTCTTGGTACATTTCTTTACCCACATATCCAAATATTTAGCTGGTTTTGCAATTTTACTTAATAAATAAATTAGTTTAATAATTTAATAAATAAATAAACAAGTTTTGGAAAAAATAAGAATTGAAAAGATAATAAATTAGTTTTAGCATTCAATCATTTAATTAGTTTTATAATTTAATAAATAAATTAATTTTGAAATTAACAAAAACAATTGCAAAAAGACTATTTATTTATTACATTATTAAACTAATTAAAAATTAATAAATGCCAAAACTAATTTATTTATTAAATTCTTAAACTAATTTTTTTATTAAATTTTAAAAATTGCAAAACCAATTGAATATATAGAAGTGTGGGTAAAAAAAAGTATGATCAGGGCTAACTAGCTAAGTTGGTATTGTGTGTCCGAATAATTTATGAGGTAGGCGGTAGAATTCTTGGTTTGTAACTTTTCTGTTTTTTTCTCGATTTTACGTAAAAAGAAGTCGTTTCGAATTTAACGGATATTAATAAAGATTTAGTGGTTGACTTTCGTTGGGCTTTTTTTGGATTCGTTAGCAAAAGTTTGGGATTTACATAGTAAAATTTAAAAAGTAGGGGATTAAAATGTCTAAAATGAAAGTAGAGAATATTTTGACGAAAATTTTAAAGTTGAAGATTGTTTTGGCATTTTTACCCTTTCTAGAGGTACGATAATTTATCTTCATATTTTTCTTTACAATCCTCTCCGTGAAAGAATGATTGGTATAATATTAATTTTATGTTGTAAAATTTTCTTCTCGAAAAATAAAAGCTTACTAAATAAGTCTTCTTGCTACAATAACGAATAAATGGTCTGAATACGATTTCTCAATTCTATTGCAATCATATCTCGAAATTCCATGTATTGTTTCAAACTAACTAATGGGATAATAGTTTTCACTCAAAACAAGTTTGATAGGTTCACAATTCACTTAAACATCAACTTCCACTGGCTTAAGAAGAATTGCTCATTTACGATTCTTTCAGGCATTTAAACAAACACTTTCTAGGCGTTAAACAACCTAAGATCAGAAACAAAGTGATCAGTTTAATTTCATGCATTACGAACAATCCTAGATGAAGATCCAATTGATTAATCATACAATTATGTGTCAACAATTCATGTATCCCTACTCACTCATGATCAAAGAATCAACACAAATCAAATCAAAGAGAGACATCATTGTATTAATCAAAGAACAAAGAATAAGGTTCAGAATTCTTCTCGGATTCGAAGTACGGAAGATGATTCTTCTCCTTAGGTTACAAAGCTCTCTTTTGCTCTCAAAAACTCAGAAAATAACTTAATGAAACAACAAACACGAGCTTAGGTTTTAGTAATGATATCTGGTTCAAAATAAGTTCGGTTTGGTTCTTCGTAAAATCGGTCCGAGAAACGGGATAGGGATCGATCGATCTTGAGACAAGGATTGATCTATAGGGCGCCTGCCTACATCTCCGGAGGCGTAGTCTGCTCTCCTCTTGGAGCGCTACTCGCTCTGTATAGCCTCCTCTTGGGTAAGAGCCGTGCGAGTATACTAAGTCTCCTCCTCATCAGAGTGCTCACTCTCAGTCTCCTCGTCATCATCATCTGCAACAACTGCAGGAACAGGTGGTGCTCTGCGCCTAATAGCATCCTCAAGAACAGACCTGCTAGGAGAACAAGAAAGTAACATACCTATCCTGGAGAGCCCTCTGGCAAAACGCAACATGAGAGAGCTCGTCCTCTGATGACTCTAAACGGTCCAAGCTCTGAACTCAGCAGCATTAGCAGAAAGACGCGGTGGTGGGTCAAGCTCGTATGCACTGAAATCCTCTGGAAACAGCTTCGCGATCTCAGGATCAGTGCGTGCAGCAGGTGGAGGCATATGAGCCTCATAATCAGTATCATCAGCTACACGGTCCCCAACAGAAGCTGAAGAACCCTTCTTGAAAGAAGGGGACAGGGAAAAAGACGCTCCGGAGGAGGTAGAAACTCAACTCCTGATGAATTAGCTAGAGATGTTAAGTCCCGGTATGGTAGCTTGATGTAGAGAGACCTCTGCTGGCGGTCCTGGAAGTGATAGATGAACGGTCTCGAGCTCTCAATAGAATGCTTCTAGGGGAAAGCTAGAATGGCGTAGTCAACAAGATGCTCCCCATCGAGGAAAGCATACTCCTCTCTATGGTTCTGAAATATCATCGTCTGTTTAGGGAGATTGAACTCCACTCTCTGGTGACCAGTGAAGTCGAATCTGACAAACTACAAAAGTCGGGTAATAAGAGCACCCGCAGCAAAAGACTTCTTCTCAGAAGCCACCACCTTGAAGAAGGCGAATATGTCAGCAAGCACAACAACCATGTTCAAATCCGTAGCCGCCACATAACGAATCTAAGGTGCCAAGTCCCATGTATGTCGAACACCAAGAAAAAGAAGTCCCAACTCGTCATTGGTCACAACAGCCTAGATAGACTTGGCATAAAGGTGCGAGCTAAGAACCTTTGTCGCGAGGCGAAGGACAGGACTATGGATACGCGACTGCTTCGCGCTCCGAGAGACAAATTGCCCAACAGCAATAAAGTCTCAGAACTCACTAGACCTCGGCAAAGTTGGCACCCAAGAACCGCGACCCTGCGCAAAACCAAAAACTCTTGCCAAGTTTATGAGAGAGAGAGAGAGAATAAAACTAACCCTGCACAATGAAGGAGAATGTACCTTGGCAGCCACCAAGTTGTCCAAATCCGGATAGACACAACATGCAGAGACCAGAAACTCCCAACACAGCTCGGGGTAGACATACTCTCGAAGCTCCAGCAAGCCTCAGAGTCCCATCCTGTCAAAAAGAGCGTAGAAATCATCTTGAATGCCTAACGCCTCGAGGAAGTCGTTATGAACGACTCGAGTCATCAGGAACATGATGTGTCTCAAGTCCTCTAGAAACTGTGAGCCATATTTGTCCCACTCTTGAGTAACCGGACGGTTGGCAGGATGTGTGAGATCACTCCTCTTGAACCGAGTGTGTAGAATGGAGCTAGATGAGTTCACCGTCTGCGAAATCTCTCCCTTCTTTCGTCTACCCATAACCTGCGAAAATAAACACTTGGAAACCAAGTTAGTATCCAAATCAAGACGATGCAAACCCGAAAATAATTCAATCAAGTTTAATGAGTAATGTTCTGCGAAAATCAAGCTCATAAATACGAAGAGCATGCATCAAATCACTCATCAAAGCAAGAACAACACCAAATATATCCAATTTTCGTTCACATTTCAAGTCCAAGTGTAAATAATCAAGTCATCGCAACCAATCATCAAAACACGTTGTAAGCAATCATAGATAGGCCATAAAAGAATAAAATCATCAATATCCAAGGCAAATCATGAAGAAACATGTATCCTCGCAAAAATCTGGCGTACGAAACGCGAAATCACAAATTCACCAAGTTCAATCCTTAAAACGCTGAATCTAGGTTCAATCCTACTGCTAAAAATCTTAGAACATGTGTATAAGATCATCCAAGCACCAAACGTTGATCAAAATTCAAGAAACAAAAAGTTCCCAAATTTCTCAAAAAAATCTGCTAGTAGAGATTGCGGACACATACCTTAGATTTTGTGAAATATGATCGGATAGAAAGATAGAACACGAGATTCTCTTGAATTTAGACTAAAAAAAGACTCAGATCCGTTAAGAATTGTTGAAAATCGAGTGCTATGGTGATTTTTTTCGTTTTGGTTTGAGAGGAAATAATGAAGTCTTACCTGTGTGAAGTCACGATATAAGTTGTGTTTTCGGGACATGGATCGATGGATCCGAGGATAAGGATTGATCGATCCTTGTCCCTTTGTGTTGGCACGAAATAAGACAGAGATCGATCGATCCGGGGACAGGGATCGATCGATCCGGGGACAGGGATCGATCGATCCTTGTCCTTTTGTCTAGATAGTTCTATTTTCTGCAATAACAAAGCTAAAAACACAAAAACGTCAAAAGCACCAAAAAAAAAATCAAAAACGTAAAACACTACAAAACTAGCCAAAACTCAAAGAGAAAACTACCTAGTGGGTTCCCTTCCACTCAGCGCTTGTTTAAAGTCTCGAGTCTAACTGTAATGCAATCAGACGGTAGGTGGATCCGTTAAAAGAAATCGTATTCTTTCTTTGGATGGCTCGTCTGAAAAGTATGGCTCAAGTCTCTGGCTATTCACAGTGAATTTCATCCCATTGTCATTAAGAAAAACAATTCCATATGGTCGCACCTCAACAATCAGGAATGGTCCCGACCAATGCGATTTGAGCTTTCCTGGAAATAATCGCAAACGTGAGTTAAACAAAAATATCTGATCTCCTACAACGAAATGACGTGGAATGATCTTCCTATCATGGAATGCTTTGGTCCGCTCCGTGTATATTCTTGTGTTTTCGTAATCATTCAAGCGTATCTCGTCAAGTTCATTGAGATGAATCATCCGCTTCTTAGCTGCAGGCTTGATGTCAAAGTTCATCAACTTCGTAGCCCAAAGTCCCTGGTACTCAAGTTCAACAGGCAAATGGCACCAAATGAAATGGTGTAGTGCCTAGTGGTGTCTTGTAGGTGGTGCGATGTGCCTAAAGCGCATCATCTAGCTTTATAGCCCAATTTTTTTGCGTTTTGCCTACGGTCTTTCCCTGTTGGAAATCTCAAGTTGTCCACTTGTTTGAATATGGTAAGGCGTGGCTACCTTGTGACTAACTCCATGCTTCCTCAGCAAATTGTCAAACTACGTATTGATAAAATGGGATCCTCCATCCCTTATTACCACTCTTGGCACACCAAAGCGAGGAAAAATCACAGATTTGAACATTTTCAGGACTACTTTGGCGTCATTAGAGGGGCTGGCCAGCGTCTCAACCCACTTGGAGACATAGTCTATTGCAACCAAAATGTATTGATTTTCATAAGAAGATGGGAAAGGTCCCATGATATCAATACCCCTTACGTCAAAAACCTCTACTTCGAAGATGAAGTTCTGAGACATATCATTCCGCTTTCTGATGTTGCCTTTCCTCTGACAAGCGTCACACTTAGAGACATAATCATGGGCGTCCTTGAAGAGTGTTGGCCACCAAAAACCTGTCTGCAACACTTCCGAAACTGTTTTGAAAGTAGCGAAATGTCGTGTATATTCAGAACCATGGCAGTGATACAGAATACCTTGCACCTCAGACTCTGAAATACACTTGCGAAAACGTCCATCAGCACATCTCTTGTAGAGAAAAGGATTATCCCAGAAGTAATGTCTGATATCTCTCAGGAACTTCTTCTTCGCATATTGATGTATTCGTATTTTATGGATTTTTACTATTGTTTTATTCGAAGAAAATAGTGTTTTAATATGTATTTGGTTCTTTTTGGAGTCTTTTGGTGTTCTTTAGTGTTTTTACAGGATTTAGGTTGCTTTGGAGAGAAACATAACAAATTGGGCCAAAAACAGATATTTGGAATGCAGAATCATGCTGAAGCATCAGAAGTTTAGCCCTATTTGACTAACTTTCCACCGTTGGATCGAGCTGAATTTTTGATACAAGATAGCCACGTGAGTTAGCTTTAATTTAAAGGTGGTTTGAGGGAATCCAACGGACCGATCAAAAGTTATGGCCATTTTACTGAACACCTATCATGCTGGCAACGA